>JACSZP010054530.1:0-11471 GCA_016161895.1 Pinna nobilis | reverse complement strand
TTTTAATTCATAGGCCTACCCCGTAAATAATGTAACGTCATGACGTCACGTTGATATTTTTTTAGACCAATAGGGTACGAAAAAGTTATATTTTAAGACTTTTTAAATCAGATTAATATAGAAAATTATACATATTTCGAATCTATGGTTTATTCTCTTTAATAAGAGATAAAAAAGTAAAATTTCAAAATTTGGTCACGAAGGTCCCTTTTCCCTTGACGCGTCTCATATATATTTATCTCTATCTATCTATCTATCTACCTATCTATCTATCTATCTGTTTATCTCAGTGATCCGACACAACTAAACCCCCTATACATCACCTGATTCAAGATACTACCTGTCAAATACGACCGATATTTATCCTTCCCGACGATGGTTTCTGATTACAGGTTAGACTATACAAAAATAATTTTTGTTTGTTTTATAATCGATCTATGTTTTACCCTTAAACTTAAGTATTTGAGAAGGCGGAAGTTTAAAAAACAGATTAAATTATGTTTGTTTAATAACGATTAACAAATAAGACTTGTTAACGAATATGGATATCTCTTTCGCCCTGATGTTGGTGTAAGTTAAAAGTTCTTAACACAAACATGTCAAACTAGATAAAAAGTTTTAAAGGAACGCCAAAAATATAATGAACTGTTAGATTGATATATTGATTCATAGACATGAACTGGCCAACGCGTATCTTATTATTTTAGGTTGGAATAAGATGAGAAATTGTTAGAAATGTGGACATTATGTATAGTCATGCTGGTACAATCCGTGCAAGCTGTGGTCAGCTTAGGTAAGTGGAACTCGTCATATACATATATATGTATAAATAATATAATTATAACCTCTAGCATCCATACATCTAATTACGGTTAGCGTTGAAGGTTTTTCCGTGGCTTCTACTTTTCTGCGAATCGGATGGTTCGGGTTCGAGCCGCATCAGTGCCACTTCGTTGTTCACCGGCAAATGGTGACGTCTGCATATGAGTGAAAAATTCTTGAGTGGGACGTTAAACAACAACAAAACAAACAAAAAAACCAAGCATTCGGCAACGTAAACCTGTGCAAGAAGTTTGTTGACGAGTTACTAACTCTCCGAATAAAGCATTGGTAAGAGGACCATGTCCTGGCATAACGTAAAAAGTAATCGTACATAACACAATCCTTTGTTGCAGCATTTATGTCAATGAGGTTGGTCACGTGAAAAACTGGACTTGAACATGACGATACAAGAAATTGTCGGATAGCATTTTCCTTTTTTAATTTACGAAATCCAGAAAATCCGTATATTTTTAAATATTTTTAACAGCACTCTTATTTTATGGTTGCGTCAGTAATACCTACCTATAATACCAAGTTCTGTGAAATGAATCCAATTGAATCCTTTACTTCTATATAAATCTTCTCTTCAATTTTAGTAAATTTATCAGTGAACAAGCAGGCAGATATCAGTACTAGTCAGTACAGTGACAAGTGGCTGGCTGGCAAGGCTGTGGACGGTGACGTCAGTCAGGATGTACTGGATAACTCTTGTGCTGTTACCATGTATGGTTTTACTCCTGTAGCATGGTGGCGTGTTGATCTTGGTGCTGTTTATGTGGTAAACAGTGTCAAAATATACAATCGAAGAGAAAGTCGTGAGTATCGTTTCTCATAAATCATAACTTTATTTCACCTAGGTGTATTGAGAGAAAATGAAATAACATTTGACATTGTCGTTAACTATTCGTAGCACCATATATGCTTCTTGCACCAATAGGATCCTTCTTAGATTAAATACTTGGTTGGTAGTTTTTAAAAGTTCGCTCAAAAGGTATCGTATTCGTAGATTTCCCCCCCAAAATGTAATTTTTATAGTATCTTCTTTTTACATAGAGACCTGCCACGGGTAACAACAATAGACATCTATACGAAATAAAAAATCATTTGAATTCAATAACTCATTCCTTTTTTTCATTAAATAGTGAGTGAAATTAAAGTCTTAAACATTTGTCGAGTTTCTCCTTTATAGTGCGTTAATTTGTTTGTTTGTTTTGTTTGTTTTGTTGTTGTTTAACGTCTCACTCAAGAATATTTCACTCATATGGAGACGTCACCGTATGCCGGTGAANNCTCGACTGGAAGTCGAACACGCTAACCACTCGGCCACGGAGGCCCCGCGTTAATTTGTAGTATTTTCCTTTTCAGTATCCGTCACCTACAAACTGTCTGGTTTCTCGTTATACGTGTCTGATACATCGAACTGGCAGAATGGTGCCTTATGTTATCAGCATAATAATGGTGTTCAAAGTAACCCTGGTCCTAGTGATATCCTTACGGTACCGTGTAATGCAACTGGCCGCTATGTGACTGTGTATAAGTCAAGACACGATACCTGTATAAATCCTAACCAACCACAATATTGTGGACAGCTTGAACTATGTGAAGTTCAAGTTTTAGGTAAGTCGAAACTTGCCTTCTATTTTTTAAGCGAATACATCATTTTTTAAATGGAATATTAAGCTCCAAATATGGTTGACACGATGAGTGCCGCGATTGAAGCAAAAGTTCCTTAGCCGCCCATGCGAACATCTGAATTCGATCCGTTTTTAAGTCGAGTTCATGTTACTCTGTTTTAGATTTTGCGCTGTTTTGTGTATTATTCTGATTAGTTTTGCCTCCTTTGTGTTGTCTGTCACTCGTTTTTTGAGGTTTTAGATGTTTTCTTTGTATCCTTAATTTTCTTATTCTATAATTGAGATATGAAATGTATCTAATTGTTATCAAGAAGAATTCTGAACTTAAACACGATGTATTAAAGGTCTCACTCTCAGTATTTGTTATGTTGTCTACAACTTAGCAACTAATCCGTTTAATCCGTTAATTAATAACTAATCTAACTAACTAATGCCGGTTTTCAGAATGCATTTAAGGGATGGAACAAAAATGGGTTACATATAAAAGATCTTTTTTATGATGATTCATGTTGCAAAACCCCGTTTTGTGAACAATGCATTTAGGCAGAGTAAGTCAAGTAGTCATTTACATGTATATCAATGGGTCGCTAACGTAGATTGAACTGTATCAATCTTTTGCCACAGCCAAAACAACCCGAATGCAGAAAAATACAGCGCATGAGAGGACAGGGATATTTGTACACTTATTTTTCCCCTTATTCCAGGCTGTAAAGGCGGTACATATGGAGCTTTTTGTGAGAATAACTGTAGTGGTAACTGTCTGAATGGTGAGACGTGTAACAAAGCTCACGGTGGATGTAAACATGGTTGTACGGCTGGCTATTACGGATTCAGATGTGATCAAGGTTCTTGTCATTACGTTAATTTTCTTGAGACGATCAAGGTAGTTGAAACCATCCAGAACCAAAGAACCATCCCTGCTCTACGGCCAGCAGTGCTGAGCACATGCAAAAGTCGTCGCCCTTCACTGGCACACGGTGACGTCTCCATATGAGTGAAATATTCTTGAGTGGGACGTGAAACAACAACAATTACAAACGATATGTCTAGATTGGGAACTATAAATAACTTACCAACATATTGTAATAGAAGGGGATTATTCATTTCTCATCAAACCTATTGGAATGAGATTTATTTTACTTTGGATGACAGTAGAAGGTTGGCTGATATTTTTCCAAGTGAGACATTTTGTCTGACACAATTCAACTTAATATTTAAGCTAATATTTACATTTTTTTTATCAATCTGTACAAATACAACATTTTTTTAAACTTAAGTTAACATTTCAGTATTAGAGGGATAGTGATACAATCAGCAGTGTTGTTTGTGGTAAATGAGAGGATTTTGTAAACTTTCTTGTAAATACTGATCGTTTAGTGTAGTTTGCTTTGATTTTCAAAACACCTTGCAATATTTCAAATGAAATATTGCAATATATCGCAATATGGTTTTTACTCGCAATATCCAACACTACGAATGAACCTAAGTTTCTTCGTATAATGCTTAGTGGATTGTTATACAGATTCTCCTGTATACTAGTTTGCTAGTTTAGCACTGTATATAATAACAAGATATATTTTCTTTCTTCAGCTTGCAGAACTGGCTTCTATGGTTTGAACTGCTTGAGCTCATGTGGTAAATGTTTCAGCAGTTCTTGCAACAATATGGACGGTTCGTGTCCTTACGGGTGTATAGCTGGGTGGAAAGGATTCTACTGTAACGAAGGTTATGTATGGAGACATTACTCTGCAATAAATATTATTTCCATGCACGTGTAGTCAGTTTCTCATAACTTCAAAACATAAAATTAAAGCTAGACTTTTCTGTTAAATGTATTGAGTTACACATCAATCAAGGGACATTATCAAACTAGGACATTATTTACCGTCCAACGCTCTGGTCATCATCGATTTTGTCTGTTGAGTGAAATTTTTCTATCCTTCCTGATACCAATGTAAGAGTTTGCCATGGGTTTCCATGGTCAGTATCATGAAAGTGTGTCCATACATCCTGTTACGTACCAATAACTAGGCCGCTTTTCACACACTGACTTTGACTAAATTGACTAAAGATTATTCCATTTACCTGACCAAGAAATAGGACTCACGGCGGTTGTGACCGGTCGATAGTGAATGCTTATTCCTCCTAGCTAGCTGATTGCACATCTGGTGTGTTCAGAAGTCAGTGTTTACCCAAGTCTTTATTTCTTATTCTTTCTAGGAATAACGAGATCGATCTTAGTTCGTTACTTTTACCTTCTCATGCAGATTGTGACCCCGGTACGTTCGGAGTCAATTGTGAGCAAGAATGCAGTCACTACTGTTCTAGACCAGGACAATGTTACAGTACAAACGGTACATGTTATGGAGGTTGTCAGCCTGGCTGGATGAATGATAATTGCAATCAAAGTAAGTTTTCTTTATTTTCCTATATTCTCGGTTCAGAGCTGATTGATAAAACAAATCATAATATATTTTTCTCTATTTGATAACACGTATATAGTATATAAGTATTTAGTTACGTGTATGTAATTTGTGTTTCTTTAATATTTCGTGTTACCTTGACAAAATGCTCCGACAGCAGTATATTGCAACGTGAACTTTAATAATTTTTATGACCTTGCCACTAACTCCAAAAACTATGAGACTATTCAGAGACAAAGTTGCTTAACAGTCTATACTCGAATAACGTTTTGGGCCACAAATAAAGTCTTCGATACATAATTTTCTCACTAGTGACAAACTTCTTTTTTTAAGATCATTAAAAAGTGAAGTAATTCATACAAAGGATATGACAGTCTCTGACGGTTCATTATTTTAAAAAATAATCTTATTGATAGCTTCTTGATTTAGCACAGGCTAGAATTATCTGTAAAATGCGCCTTCGTTTCTTTTCATCAGCTTGCAGCGCCGGCTTCTTTGGTGTCGAATGTTCTAGTCCATGTGACCATTGTCTCAACCAATCCTGTAACAGTATAGACGGTTCTTGTCCTGATGGATGTATCGACGGATGGAAAGGACTCCACTGTAATGAAAGTAAAGTAGTTATTCAACTCCCTGTGTTGACAATAAATTGTTTCAGTATTTCGTGTATATGGGGCAAGAGACCGTCGAGTTAAGACTTAAACTGGGTATTATCTAGTACAATATTGAAAATCTCTAAATATAATGTGTAGTTGCGTACTTAACTCCCTACAATTGACGGAGTACGCATTGATATTGACGTTTCAAAACATGAAATCGCTCGAGAAAACAAAGTTATTTTGATTCTTAGAACCACTTCACAACGAACATATGTAAATTTGTTTTCAGTTTGCCAAGCAGGATTCTACGGCCCGAATTGTTCCATAGCCTGTTCCTCATGTTTGGAATCCTGTCATTACCAAAGTGGAGTATGTCTTGTTGTCGGTAGGTGATTGCAATAATAGTCACAGATTTTGCTTCTACATCAGCCTACATATCGGTCATATAGACCAATTTCGTTTTGGATAAGCAATTTTCACCGCAATCTTCAACCCCAATGAGTCACACTATGATAGTCTGGGAGTGTAACTGCCATATTTGTTTTTATGTTTATTTATCGTCCCCCTAAAGAATCTTTCACCAATACAGATACCTTACAACGTACAAGTAAATTGCGATACTTTTGGCGCGGAGATTTTTTATAACGTGCTAACAATTGCTGTAGCACGGGACTGTTATACTGCCTCATCAGAAGTACAGTGGCAGCCATCCGCATCTTCAGGGTCAGAAAGAAAACACTTTAGACTCTGCCTCTCGCTTAGTAAATAACTTCTGTGTATCAAAGATGGTCTTGGTTAACACAAAAAACCCCTTCTTCTCTTCCGCTGAGTGTCAGAATCTATGTCAAAATAAAAAAGCATAGTTGAGGAAAGAAGCCATTTAATTAAAGAAAGTGAGTAATGCTTTATTGACTTAATTCAGTTTGTCGACAATAGACAAACATGATGCCCATATGTTTTTTCCGCTTCAAAAATATTCTCAAGTCAAACATTCTAAGATTTTTGCATGTTTCCTCTTTTTCTTTCCTATATATTTGTGTATCTCTATTGTTTATAAAGTCAAAATGCAGTTCATGTTTTTGTTCGAATCACCTCTAATTTTTTGGGGATTATTTCACTTGCAGTTTGATCTTCCTTATCTTAATTATTCCTTATCTTTTCCCAATGCTATTTAAATTTGTTTTAATTTTCAACAATTTTTATAGTCATAAAGTACATACTTTGTGTTGATGTATGCTATGTATGTTAAGCATAATGATGAAACTGCTTACAGTGTGTACTTTTGTCTAGACCCTTCCACATTAAACGTTTTTACCTATTTTAATCGGTTAGCGTGTTCGACTTCCAGCCGAGAGGCCAGGGGTTCGATTCCCGCAGGCGCCACTCCGCGGTTAGCCGTCCCTGTCTTTCGGATGATACAGTAAAAATCGAGGTCCCGTGTCACAGTAGGTGTTGGCACGTTAAAGAACCCTCCCTGCTCTACGGCCATACGTGCCGAGCACAGGCAACATTTGTCGCCCTTCACCGGCACACGGTGACGTCTCCATATGAGTGAAATATTCTTGAGTGGGACGTTAAACAACAATAAAAGAAACAAACAAACCTATTTTAATCAATGGTGTGATATCTTGCAGAGAAAGATGGCAAAGATGGATTTACTAATGTTATCATCCTCATCGTTACCAACGTACTTACAGTCCTAGCCCTAACGGCTGCGATGTCCTTATTCTGTCGCCATGTTAGAAATTCGAAAGATATATCATCAAGTCAACAAGGATCTTTCAATGAAGCCCGATTGCCTTCAATACTTACTTTAATAAGAACGAGTGGACAGGAAGCATCCCATCAACCGAGTTTGACCGGGAACACTGGAGATAATGAGAACAGGGCATATGAAGAACCTGAAGTTAATGCCTCGGATATACACGCGTATGAACTACTTCAGGTGGAGAGAAATGCTACATACACTAATATATAACTTGATCGCATGAATCACAGTAGAAAACTTTAGAGTTTGTTATAAAATACATGTATAGAATAGAGTGTTAGTACAGTAATTAAGTATGGCGTTTGTATGAAAATATAAGATGACAGAAATACTTATTGTGAATTCATATGGCGTAAAAGCTGTCTCTGTAAATGACAGGAATGAATTAGGAAACTATAGGCGTCATGACGCTAAGAAACAATATATTACAACACGAGATTTGTTTGTTGGAGTGAAAAATCAAATGATCTTATGATAAGGCATATCTGACAGTCTGAATAGGATCATACAAATGAAGATCTAAACAATGAATATTACTCTGGGCAACGATGATAATTTGATGGTTTAAAATACCGATAGTATGGATATTTGAATTATACATATATTTATACATATGATTTATCGTTACTGAATGAGTATTTGGCATGCTACACAATACTTGAATTCGGAGATGAAGTAAGATGTTCTGTTGAGAGTGTTGTATATGTAAATAAAATAAATAAGATATTTATCACGATTTCAACAGTATTTACTAAGTGCCGAGTAATAAGATAAAATAAAGGATCAGCGCACTCTAGAATAAAATTGAAGGACTACAGCTCTTTGAAGAAAATGTCCCGTTAAATATGACTTGTTGTGAAACAATGTTGGTCTCTAACATATGATATTAACATATATATATTTATTTAGTGCATCACATCATAATTTCTTAATTTATTTTTGGATAACGACGTAAATACTATTTTGGGTAGACATCATCTGTTCTTGAATACAGGATTACTATATGTAGCAACGGGACCATACCAAGTTACCAACGTGACATCAGCTGGTAATGACAAAACGTCTTGCGACAATGTGTCGGCAGCAAGAGGAATTAATTATTTTAAATTGTTGATACTATTAAAATATTCTATGGCTAAATTTTTAAGTTGATATAAATTATTCATTATGTCTTGTTCGTGGTAAAACACACACACACATGTGATGTGATATACTAAATCAGTTATGGACTTCTCCTTTGGGAACAGTTCTCCTATAGTGATCGTGTGCTATACCTTGCCAGACAACACTATAGGGGAACAGTTTCCCCGGGAGAGGTCCATAATATGTATAATACAAATACATAGTGGATCGTCGCCTAAATACCACCTCACTTAGGAGATAAACTCACCAATCAGACCACATCGCACCATCATAATCCAGTCTGTCTATCACTCTTAAAAAAAATTTCTGATTTCATTTTAACAAAGAAAAATGTAAAAGACTTTACGAACACATGCAAAAGAAAGAGATTAAAAAGAACTACTGCACAATAACTTCTGAACTAGCTAAATGCATTTAAATTGAATTGAAATGTAAAAGAGAAAAAAAAGCATTACAAAGTACTGCATGTTATGACTTCTGTACTAATTAAGTCCAACGCTGATTAAAATAAAAATAGCAAAGGATAAACGGAAAACAGGGCAAACGAAAACAATTGCAAAGTCAAGCTGTTATCATTTCTGTACCAGTTTATCGTTGAAAAAAATAATGAAATAATCCAAATAATTTATCTTTGAAGCTCCTTTGATCGGCCTCCACTTCATCCAAAGAATTATATAGGTTATCATTGGCGAATTGAAGAATCTTTTGCATAGCAAATAAGGACAAAATATTGATGTTTTCGTCCAGTTCCATCTCGCTCTCATAATTCTTGACCGGAAGTACATGAGCCCTTGGAAGGCCCATCACTTGCGCCACCTTTTCGACATGCTCCAGTATGGAAGGCATGTTAAACGCCTTGGATACATCTCCGGATAAAGGCTCGCAAATCTTATCGATCTTTGTCATCAAAACAACTTGTGGCACTCCTGAAAAAGAAGTGAGAATGAACAATGTGTATCAATGAAAAACTGATTCCTCGCGTGGTATTCATTAAAATGCATGTAACAAACTTATATTGTACCATAAAATATTGAATATTGAAAGTTTAATATGTGAAATCCGTCTCCTTACCATTTCTAATTTTTGTCTTCATAAGTGCTATACAGAGAAACGCCTTCAAACTAAATTTCCCAAATACATGTAGTTGATTTGCGGGACATTAAAATTCAATAATATAAATTCTATCCTATGTTCTGATTTGTGTAATGATTTTTTTTTATATTTATTTATTTTTCGGTTCGTAATATAGGACAATGTTAAAATTTAATTATTAACGAAAATATCCTTGGAAACGGACTGTTCGTGAAAAATGGCGATAGACTTTCAAGCAGAACGGGAAAATCTCGCAATATAATGGATTTTACCAAATTGTCTAACCTTAAATTCAGACTAGTTATGAAATCGTCAAAAATAAAGTCACTGATATTACTATTTTGAATTTACTTTGATCGGTTTCTTTGAGAATTAACAGATATTTCTAACAGGAAATGCAAAAAATGGAATGGTGCATTTTGCACTGAATTCTTACATTGTATACATGTATTGTTAATATTGTCCCTTTCGAATAATTACCGGTAGAAAGTAACGATGGTAACAAAGGAGCAAATTTTCAAAGATCTGATTGACATTTAAGAAAAAAAATGCGTCATGCAGATACTTTTATCTCTTTCACGAAATAAGGTAGTGATAGTAAGAACAATAGTAAGTTCTTAAAAGGAAATTTCAAATTATATAATATGTGTTGAGGTTTTAGGCCCAAGCACTGATAAGCATGATTACATATATATTGCTATTATGCTATTTTTCGTAGCATGACATAAACGTTATTTTTAGTGTGTTTTATATCATACAATAATTGATATTCAATTAAAAAAAGTAACTGATATTCAGTCTGAGAAGAAATAACTCGTCACTGCGATACCTTTTCTATTTATGCTCGCCTGAAGAGACCTTATCCTCTCCACAACTTTCTCTGGTATAACATCAACTGTACTGGCATCAACAACAAAGGCCACACAGTGGATTTGATCGCCAAGTTTGGGAGAGCTGATAAACCCAGGTACTTCTGGCGATATAGTTGATGAGGGATTAAACTGAAACAACAACATAAGTTGACAATTGAAAATATTTATTGTTCCAATTCATACCAGTTCACTTTCCATTTGTAAAGCGTTAGATAAAATAGTCATTGGAATATTACTAATATTATTATCCAAAGATGAGGTTAAATTTTTTCAATGTGATGATAAATGTAATAGAATGAAATTCAACTAAAATCATGTCAATCTGGCAAACATTGTTTTTTTTTACCCTTTCACCCCTTAAATACATTTGCATTTGCCAAGATAATTGATTTTAGGGATATTCCATTAGGTTTCAGGGATTAATGAGTTAATTCATAGCTGACAAGATCCTTGGTGAATATCTAGTTCCTATATTTAATTTTTGTACATGTGTTACATATATTTAGGAAATCTTAAACTTTAAAAAGTGGTGCATTGAAAAAATTCGAATTCATCTTCCTTAGTAAATTTCATTTCTCCCATATTCACCGAGATATCTTTACAGGAAGTGTAAAATGATAAAATCAATCATCAATCATCCTCAGTCGGGTGGATGACAAGCTATACGTGCTTTACCGGAAATGACGAGACTGCTTTCGTCTGCTACACGTGAATTGTAAACAAACATTTCACTGATATAGTACTAGTGGCATAGAACTTTTCAAATCGTACATAATGGATCGTCTCAAATTTAAAATCGGAGATATAGTCACTGTTGGTAGTGGGGGAATTCGAGGTAAAGTAATTGACCTTGTTAAACCGTTTAAAATGTACAAAGTACAGTCGTACTACGACGGGACAATCCATACTGCTGCACGGCATGAACTAGTCAAGGGGCTAAGTGATGATGAATTTGACTTTTTGGAAGAGTCTGATGACGATTTTCGACAGTTATTGTTTGAAACTTCCAATAACACAACTGATGTCCCGAGTAGTACTTCGCAAACCGAAATACCTATGCCTAGTAGTATTATTACATTAAGAAACAAGACACAATCGTCCGAAATAAGTGATCGCCC
>JACSZP010054525.1:0-12453 GCA_016161895.1 Pinna nobilis | reverse complement strand
ATATGTGAATCGCCTGCAACTTTTCTTGGAAAGAAGCTTAAAAGTGAAATCGATATCGACTTAATTTTTTTTCAAATGATGATAAACACTCAACTCAAGACCTAGCGATATATATCGCAAACTGTTTGGTTGTCAAGGGGAAGTGACTCAGTGATTATGCCAAACGACCAACCTATAATTTTGAAGGAATAGTAAGACCCACGGATATGAATTTGAGATGTTACTGGCTGAACTCTCTATTTTATCATATTATATGAATTCTTTTAGAGGTAAAAAAGAGCATGACATCTTTAATTGCTATTTATAACAATGTTTAAAGGATGTGATTTTGAATATTAAGAATTTGTATAAATTAAATGTGAAATCAGTATGTTTTATTTGTACGCAAAAAGACAGTTAAAGCTATAAACGTCCTATCGAGAGGAAAATACCCTTGCTTGTAACTTTTCTCCAACAATGCAGCTTTTAATAACCTCTTATCAAACAGTTTTCGTATAAATAAACAAGATAAAATTAATTAAGGCACATATATAAGTTTCACAATTTTGTGACTGACATTGTGAAGATATGTATAAGATATGAAAGCCAGATCCCTTCTTCTGCGAGAGAACCCTGCTTTCAGAACTTGGTAACCAGACGGACAGTCATATAGTTAACCAGACTGATAGGGTAAATCCATAATCACCCTAACTTTACAAGAGTATAAAGATACATGTATATGTATGCACTAGTATACTTTAGCATATGCTTGCCGTGAGAAAAAGTGACTATTCTATTTTGCAATGGTACACGGAGATTCGTTATGATGAACCTTATAATTTCAGCTATCACAGAACAATAGTGTTGTGTATGATATTAACATTAATGATGGTGGGAATTCTACAGGCAAGCCAGTAGATGCAAATTCTTGCCTACCAGATAATGAAAGTAGATTCAGAGTGCGATTGGCCAATCTGCAATTCATTGCGGATCCAAAATATGTCGGAAGCACATTTAGGTTAAAGGTTATTCTGAACAATAATGAAGGAAACAGTACATTGTCGAAGAGGACATACACATTTCCAGGTGAGAGGCTATTTTATCATAAGTATCTTTCGATGTTATAGGTACTTAAACGATCAGTATTTATAGATATGTATTTGCCGTTTATCCCAACGTATTTGGAATTTGTAAAAAAAAAATAGTTGTTTCATTAAGAATATAATCAGGATATATTTTACCATGTACAAATGACAATGCAAATAGTAGTTTAATTAAGTATGGAAATATTCATGTTTCTCCGTTTTCTTGGTTACTATATTTTTCGGACAGTATATAAAATTACGAGGCGCATCCGTGGACGTAAACATCACACAGAATTACTGACAAAAGTACTTAAGCTCAACAGAATTTGTGATAAATGTTTAGGTACATCTCTATTCAAATGTATAATTGAGTAGATCACTCGATCAGAAGACATGTATTTTTAAAAAAGAAAGTTTATCCTTTGAAGGTGTGCTGTCGTATCAAGATTGTCGCCATGCATTTGATGCAAGAACGTTTTTATCAGTGTCATTGACGTTAAATGCCGAGTCTCGGATGATTTCTATAGTTTCAATTCTTTTATTTTACTTACTAAGAAGGTTCCGAGTAATCTCATTATATCTCATTATGACCATTAAAGATGAAACTGGTCTTCTAAAACTCACATTTGCATAGATTTAGGGGTTAATTTTTTCGAATTTTCGCACGCCGATTTCTTCGGGTTGTTCCGTAAACTTCTCCGAATGTGAAGTCACATAAATAACTCATTGAAAATGGTGTGTAGATAATGAAGTTGGTGGCTGCGGAATTACAAATGTTTTCGCCAGTCTCCGTGAGCTACACTTATACAAAACTTGAGAAAAGGTGTGAAAAGAACGTCACATGAAGGCTGGAGGCATTACGACATCGAAGAATAACAATAATTGAGATACGACTCGAAAAAGATGACATTCAGATCAGGCGCCGATCAGATGACGAACTCCTTTTGCCGCAGTCTGTCTCATGCTTGGGCATCGAAAGGTAAAGATCTTAGACGAACAGACGAACAGAAATGTGAAAAAGATGATTATTTAAGAACCACTCACTTTCGTTACTAAACACAGGGTTTCAGGTCTACAATCTACTTCCAAGTTTTTTTGTAAGTTGTCTTAAGACGGAACAGTACAGAATTTTTATTCTCATCACCTTTGTCATAGCAATGGAGACAAAATAGTTAAATAAGATATACAATTCATTACGTACAAGTGACATTCATGAGTATAGTTTTCTTATATGTAAAACACACACAAATAGGTTGTATATCAGTGCAAACGAAATGACATATTGAATGAGAGGATATATGATTACTTTGTGATTTTTGTAAAAGACAGATGGGGTGTTCATTTGTTTCATGTTACGTAGCACCCCCCCCCCCCCCAAACGCGATTTTATATGCCTGTTTGTAATTGTTGACATCATATTAGCTTATTGCCAGGCATAAACGTACGTCCGCCAGTCATTTGGATCCAGATTCCCAATATATCCCTCCCCTAAGAAGATTTCCGACACGGTGGCAGTGGTTTTATTTCACTTTAAATACAGCTTCGACGCGGTTTCTAGTATTTATTGATATATATATATATTCTTAAACGATATCATACTAAGTTGTTCAGTCATCTATCCGCACTCGAAATCATTGATCAGATGGGACATCAGTAAATCAAAAATATGTCATTGCAAAAGGGATTGTCGCTGAGGTTCTCCTTTTGTTTTTATTGTCAAATTTGCCAGTGTTTCAATCGAGTTCGTGGTGTTCATGGTTTTCTGGACAAATGTACCAGTAGCGTTTAAATGTTTTTGTAATGTTCCTGTATCGGACGAGATTAATATTCTTTGTACATGCATGTATATATAAATCAATTTCAGCTCAAGATCCCGCGGGAGATCCTTTTTTAATTTTTCATTCTACTTATTTTTCAGCCCCATATAATCTAACAGGATCCCATCTGCCAGCTATACGTAATTTTGATTTCACTTGGACATGTCAAGTTACCTCAGATTATCCTATTATAGAATGGCTCCGGGACAGTACAAGACTGGGTCAGATTGGGGTTCTTCCAAATGGAACTTGTGCAACTGCTATCCACAATGATTCCTACATAAGCAGTTGTCAAAAGCAAACTTTTACCTACACGCTTACTATACCTGGATCTGGTCTTACAGACGAAATACAGGCGTCAACATGGAGATGTAAAGATGTCACTAGTGAGGTGAACGGTAGTAAATTCATGGAACTAGATATTGTTTGTAAGTTAATGAACAACCTCCAATTGATAAATCATATACAACTACATGCCATTTTGCATAACTGTTTTTCGAATAAACTATGTATATCTGCTCCACCAATTTCGCAGTCATGCTACCTGTCCATCTACTATGTTGTATATGTGTTTATAGAGTAATTGTCCATAACAACAGCTACTGGGACACGTCACCAGAAAAAAACAGATAAAAAATTTAAGACGACATAATCCTCCGAAGTAGCGTTTCAGTTTTCCGTAAAAAATGTATGTCCTACTAATTATTGTCCCTCCCTCTCTTTTCAGGTTCCCCTTATCTTTTTGCACTTTGTTAGCTTCACTTTAAAATACAAATAGTCAACTAGCACTTTCAAAAAAGAGGCCTTTTAATGAAAAAAAGTTTGCTTATAAAATCATACATGTTCTCAACACAGTTCCCCAAAGCACACATTCCCATGAAATGCTATTGAAATATTCAAACTAAAAATTCTATTTGACTACATCTTAGGAGTATCCTACCAACATGCTCCGTCATAAAACACAGTCAATATTACACTTCTGTATGAAAAATACATAAACACAAGCATGAAGAGTACATAAAGATTAACGTAACACAAATATTGAAAAATGAATTTAAATCCCACCACGCAATTAGTTAAGATAAAAACTCTTTCTATTTCAGGTATAGCTTGCTCACATTTTGACTGAAAAACATATGGTCATGTTAAATGAATTTTAACTCAATTATGAACATCTGATGGACAAATTTTATCAAAGTTTCACTGAAAATGTAAGTTAATTGAAAAACGTTTTTGTAGATCCCCCAACAGTGTCACTTTGTCTACAAAATACAACAGAGAACTCTCAAAATATCACCATAAGATGTACAGCCACAGGAAAACCCAATAATGCCACGATTGTTGGCCTCCAGCACAGCATAGGGTCAACTTTTATAAGGAATATAACCAGTTTTACAGAGTCATCTCCCGGTAATATAACACTGAACATACCCACCGTGTCATATCAGGATATGGGGACATACACCTGTCTGGCTAGTAATGGAATACCTGACAGAAATAACCAGAAGATCCAAACAGACACGGGTTATCTCAATGTCAATAGTAAGTATACAAAGACAAATTACTTTACATGTAGCTAAAATATTCATTTATGGAAATCTTTAGAAAACCAAATATGTACCATGCCCCTGTAATTTAACAGCTGGTGACAAGGTTTTGTTATATCATTTACACGATAAGAGGTAGTACTTTGATATCCAATTTAGGTCCATTCGTGATTTAAAGTCAATCCAAGTATAAACATGGCTGTTGACTTGTATACTTTTTCTTTCATTATCCTAAACAAAACACGAAAATTAATAAATGTACAAACGTTCATCCTTTGAATTGCATACCCAGCAATTCAAACTATAGAAATTTGATTCAATGTAGATAAGAAATCGTGGCACGAATAGTATTTTTTTTTTTACCTAGGATCAGGACTACAATCCGAGACTCGTTATTATTAGTGCCAAATTAAAAAACCGGCTATTGGTTGTGAGAATCGCAGAATACTTCATTGGTCAAATTATGGAATCTCAAAAAGTAAGGAAAGACATGTAATGGACATTTAACATTTCTAATCCGGTACATGTACATTTGCTAGATGGGCACCTGCATGAGGTGTAGAATTTATGTTCTGTCTTCACTTTTTACTTGCCTTGTACAAATTGCAAAAAGTTTCCGATGCGGGGTTTACAAAACTATCTTTCTCTTTTTACAGCTTCTGCTAAATTTGAAATGATGCAATATATAGCGAGATATGATATAGACACGCCAGTAGTCGTGAGAATTCCATTTTATAGAAATCCTCCGGCAAGTGAGAGTGATGTGGTGTGGACTAGGAACACTGCATCAGTAGATGAAACACTCGAGGCTTCTACTAATTTCTCGTTTTCTTTGAGAGATGCTGATGTAGAACAAACATTCCACGGTGTAGATGTCACATTAAAAGGACAATCCGCCATTATGAATATACCGTCGTTCCAGAGCTATTACGAAGGGAACTACATCCTTAAAATCAGGAGTAGTCCTACAGAAAGTGAGGAGTTGAAGATTGTTATCTTACGTTCAGGTAAGTAACTTATTACGTAGACAAAAGGTAAAGTTACAAAAAGCTTTTCCGTTGGTTAAACATGATATGTATATTATGTATATCATGTATCTTGTATCATTCATGTTTTAAATGTTATATTATGTACATATGAAACGGCAAACGTAGACCACTTTAAAACAAATCGTCATGTTGGGAAGATTCATGCTGACGAATTCTGTTAATTTGATTAAAAACACACTCGTACGTTACAAATAGAAACAAAATAGAAACTGGTTTTAGTGCACGAGAATCCATAATTTGTGAAGACTCACTACAATTTAGATAACATAAGTAAAGCAGACAAAATCAAGATAGTGTTTTGTTTGGCAATGCGTTTGTAGGATTTAAAAGGCATGATTTTCCAAAGACATCGGTACTCTAATGGGAGCAAATCGTACATCTCATTGCTATCGCATGGAACATATTTTGTTCAATATCTTATCTCCACATGAAATAAACCATTAACATATCTGCTGCTCCTGTTAATGATTTAATCTTAAAGGGAAAAGGAGATGAAATGATAAACTACTCTGACGAACATATGTACCAGAACGTTTGGGTTCATCGTTACGGACGTTCCATGGCTGATGTTGAGAACTCATAAAGCATAATATAAGAAGCATGCATTTCAAGAATGTTGGATTTTATTACGGGGCCTAATGAAGAACAAAAACAATACTTTTAACTATTGGGTGACTCCCGAGGTGTCCATAGAAGATCTAGAACTGATGAAGCATGGTGACTGAAAACGCCTTCTACTTCTGGACGCCTGATTTTAGTTGTTTTTTTTTTTTTGTGGTTTGCCATAGAATCATCTGTAACAAATCGTCAAATAACCTATCAGTTCTTTCCTCATCTCTACGTAAGATATTATTTAAAAAACCTTCCTTTATATTTTTGGGGTATTCTACTGTCCTCTACCTTTTTTTTGCATAGCACCGGAATAGACATGTTTGTTTGAAACGTCAATAAACAGATAGAATGTGTGTACATGATCAAAGTTCACGTGAACACGACTAAATCATGTACATTTGATTTACTTAAACGTTTAGTTTGAGAAGCTAGCTCTAGAAGAACATTACAGAGAGAGAGGGGGAGGGGGATTTCTAGGGGGCCTCATGTTTTTCTCGATTTACAGGTCCACCAGACACTCCGTCAGACTTCCAGTTGTTGACAAGGAAAGTGGCTAGTATTGTCCTTACATGGAACAAAGGATCTGATGGTGGACATCATCAGACCTTTGTGATATTGTTCAAAGAGAAAACAACTGAGGTCTACACAATTAAACAACTACACGACAAAGCTATGAACAAAAATATCACCGATGAAGTAAAAGATCTCAAACCTGATACAAGCTATGAATTCCTCTTGTATTCGTTCAACGAGAAGGGAAACAGTACAGGTTACAAGACGTTGGAAGAGAGGACATTAAAAGGAAATTCTTTCAAATGTTAGGCTAAATACATTGTAATATAAATAATACATCTATATTTACTTATTACATAGTAGAACAAAATCTTTATGTGTTTGCTTTATTTTCATTTCACAGTTCAACCACCATTTTGACATAAAAAGGTGTCCTGTAGATTTCCTTGAATTGTATTTCTTATTAGGGGGTCTGGTTTTTTGTATACTTTGTAATCACGGTCTCGCCCAACCAATTACATTTCTTGATATATACATTTGTTCTTGGTGCTCCATGGATACCAGGTATGAGCATTGCGCTTTTACCACTCACTCTCTCAACTCTAGTCAGTGTAGGTTCGAGTTTCGTAGGAGCCTAAGTTGATTATGTGAGAAAGTAATCTACTTGACTTTTAGGTCAGACGCTTCTTCCCGGGTACATTTTGTAACCGGACTTTCTCGTTCACAAATAAAAAATTGCCGCCACTATTTAACTGAAATATTTTTGAGTGAGGGGTAAAGCAAAAACAAAAGGAAAAACATATGTATCTGTTTGAAGAAGGTTCTGTGAAACGATTCCTGTAGTCTTGTCCGCTATTTTGGGTTGATGATGTTACTGATTTCGAGTGCCAATTAATTAATAATAAATTCTTTAACTCTCTGTATAAAGAGCTCTCTGAATCCTGATGAAATTTGCAACAGTTTAATATTCTCAATTGACGGTAACAAACACTCTGAATCAAAATAACCCATATGCAGAACATTTCCTTGTGAAAACTTTTCGCGTTTTAATGTCCATATACAAGAACTGAAAAAAATTAAGCATTACCTGGGCCCTGTTGTTTAACAGGGTCCTCTCCTTCAACGGTTGGTTAAACCAAGGCAAGATATAGAGAAACCAAGCCAAAGAGGTTGGCAAAATTTGCAAAATTTACAATTTTTGATAGATTCAAGGTTCAATTTAACCCCAAAAATGAAATTGTTTAACAACAAAATTTATTTCTAGCCTATGTTTCAAATCTTTGATATTTTCAAGCGAGGGTTTAAATATATCCAGCTGATGAAAAAACTGGGCCCTGCCGGTAAAATTTTAACTTACGCTTTGATAACATAGGAGTGTAATAAAGCGATTCTAAAACTGTGTTTCCAAACATTTGAAATATTGAGATAAAACTGAAACACTGGCTAAATCATCTTTTACATTATTTGGTAAATTTAGCTAAACACCGGAGCTATTATGAAGTATTGACAAGGCTCAGTAACCTTTTTAATTCATATAAACTTTAGCTGACAGTGGGATGACTGGACCCAGGTCAGATAATCTGGATAATGATAATGTTTTACTATCAATGTAAGAAGGATTAATGTATTAACATTTTACAGCACCTGTGGCAAAAGCACCATCCTCGCTGAATTCCGGACTTGTGGGAGGGGCAGCAGGAGGAGGGGTAGCAGTTTTGGTAGTGATAATTGTTATCATAGTTGTTGTCCGAAGACGAAGACATCAAGAAGGGAAAGGGAATGGTATGATGATATTTATTCATTATTAGGTACTATACACATGTAGTAAAATGTTGAGTTTGTACATGCGACTTTTTTATGTGGTTTTCGTTGTTTTCTTCGTGAAGACACAGCCAAAATAATTCGAGACAGTGGGTTATTCGAATAAATAAGATTCGAATCATTAATAGTATTTTGTTAAAATCATCAACGGAATTAATTTGGGACTTTTAGATAACATAGACACAGAGAAACATTTTGGTGAATTAAGTTCGACTTATCGATGTTTCACTCTATTTCCATAACTCTCAGTGATTCCAATCAGACATACCTGAAATAACCTTGATATTACATTATACTAGTGTACAAAGTACATGTATATTGGGTATATACTCAATCGTGTATACAAGATGACGGATAAACAGTATTGATTGGAACTTAAGATGCAGAGATGACGTCAGCTGGTAAGGAGGAGAATGCCCATCCGCCGTACACCGAGTAATCAATCCTCGACACTGTCAATATGGGAAAAATGCATTATGTGAAATACATGGAACTCAATGAAAAACTTAATATTTTCTATCTTATCATCAGTATATAGGGTTAACAGAGGGTTTGACTTGTCGGCAGAGGATACTTACTCTTCCTAGGCACCTGATCCCAACTCTGATATAGACAGGGGCCCGTGTATGCCAAAAAATTATTTTGTGTTCCTTATAAGAATTATGAGTTCGATTATTATTCGTTATCTTAACATTTTCATGACATAATTTTTATCAAACTCCATGTTCCTTTGCAGAATATAACAGAAGAGAAACGTAAGTATTTACTGGTGAAATATTCAGAGCTCAGCATCATCATTTTACTCTGTACCTGATTCACGTACATGTACTGATACTGTTCACGGAGGTAGAAATGAGTTATCCCTAACTACACTTGCACTTACGGGGATTATTTATCATGACGTACTCTGCAACCTTTTCTAAATAAGTCGAATTTTATTTTTAGTGTTTTCCTTTAAACTTTATGTCTAAATTCGTCGATAGAACAGACATTGTTAAAGGGAGTCATGTACATATTTCTAGCTTGGGAGTAATACACACGCCTTGTAAATTTCGTTTATAGCTAATATTGGCATTGTTTTTATGAAAAAAAACTTTTAGTTACATTAAGGTATTGTTAAGTTAGGTATCGGTTGGAACTTCAGCATTATACCTTTCATCTTATCATGCAACTGAATTATTCCAATAATTGTACAAAATCCCCAACTCTCGCCAGGTGTAAGTGCAAAACATACTTAAGTGATATAATGCATTGGCTCGATTTATTCATATGACTTTGAGTTACTTATAAGATATGACAATTTTGAAACGAAATTTTTGTTAAAATGCCAATAAAAGATTAATGAAATATCTTTGTACTTCCAGGTTAGCAGGACCACCGAAACGAAATGACGACAATGAAGGTGAGGGTAATTCATTATTCAATAGTTATTCTATATTGAAAAAATAGAAGAAACCAAATGTACATTCACGTCAGGAGACACAAATGCAAAGCAAATAAGACATTAGAACAAAAAGTAATCAACGCACCTATAAAACTGAAAATAGAGATGTACGGACCCTTAAAACTGGAGATGAGATCAGGAGCCCCAGAGGGATAGCCAGCTCCTACTTTACGCGTGGCACCTATCGTGTCATCTATGTTTCAAACCTGGTAGTTTGGTGGGTTATATGCAAACGTATTCTGTAGTACCTTGGATTATTTAAAATGCTGATCATCTAATTCTGACGCCCCTACACTATAGGTCATTTTTGCCACTTGAGTCACAACCGTCTTGTGTAAATAATGGCTATTCTTTATGCTTCACCAGCAAATTCCTCTACAAATTGATGATAATCCGGATTCCAAATAAAGACTCTGTAGAGCCAATGCGTAATTTTACCAGCAATGCATATTAGAAGGAAAATTATTATATTCTGTATTTAATAGTCATCGTACGTAAGACGTACAACACAAGAAAATCAACTATAACAGATGGGAACGTGTATATTCAAATCTAAAGTTGACAATGGATAAAGAAAGAGTCATTATCCTCTGTTTACTAGTAACAGGCGTCACTTTCATTCGACAGCAGTTGTCAAGTTGGAAACAATGGAGTCATTTATGATCCTTTGAGAGGTCAAAATATTTCTCAAAACCGAATTTAGTTCCTCAAGCTTCATAAAGTAATGTCATATTGTTTAATATAGATCTCGTTATGACCATACAACTGTCTCAATGATGAGGTTATTAAATAAAGTATTAACTCCGTCTATTGAGCCCATCTGTAGCGCTTTAGATCATCAGAAGAAAGTGGCATGTTTACATGTTAAAGTATATTAAGTGATATGAACACACTACATGTCGATGATAATGTGATATGGCAATCCATAAAGGGGATATGTTGATGCTGAAATCACGTCAGGTATTAAATGGATCGTGATTTATATATCTAAAATTTAAAAGAACAGTCATAGAAGCTGAAAAACTATATTAATCAATCTGGAATTTAAGAATATTATATAACATAAAAATGTGTTGTTTACCACAGATGGCTTAAAAGACAATCCTCTGTATGGGGGTAGCCCAAGTGGTGCTAATACAGTACAGGGAGCCAGTGCAGCACCGGGAAATCCAAGTGTATATGCGGAAGTTGTTAAACCAAAGAAGAAAAGCCCAGCCAAAGTGAATGATGACCCTCCACCTATTTATGCAGAAGTAGACAAGTCAAGCAAGAAGAACGCAAAAGGTAGTGTAATTGGGTTTTTCCATTTAGAATGAACTCGTACGGTCCACTAAACATGTGCGACGGATGTGGTATGTCAATAGGGGACGATGACTCCTTCTGGACACTTGTTCCCATTAGGTTAGGGATTTGAATTTTTGTTCTACGTTTACTTATTTTTTGTTTGTTCCAATATCTTTATTGTCTTCAGCATATTAAGGGAAAGTATAGTTGAGAAGCTCTACTAATTCTTTATACAAACAGCATTCCATATGCTAATCTTGCATAATCTAATATAATAATAATACTTCTTATTATACGAAAGTACTGTTATAGATGTTTCATAATGATGATGAGGTCAGTGTAAAAATTTGAAAGTGTTATCAATAGAGCGGAAAGGGGAGGGTGAAAGGGAACAAGGAGTGAGATTGTTGTTGAAGAGGGAGATGGTGATAGAGTTGTGGTCAGTATTAGGCACAGTAGAGGGTTTGTCTTTGTGTTGACTACAAAATGACATTGCTGAATTTTTAATAATCCCAACGTTATTTTTTGAGTTTGTTGTGGTGACAAAATAAAAAGAAACAAAATTGAATTCCTATATTAGTATATCCGTATACACATATACACACATGCAAAGAAGAATGTTTACATTACAAAGATGCCTATTGCATACAATATATGGGGAACATATTTAAATTACATCATGTATATTTACATTGTATATAAAACAATGCATCAAAATGAGGTACCATTCAAATCAATGCCAATATTTGTTGAACCTGAAACTAAGACTTGAATAAAAAAACTACAATAACAAAATCTTGCTGATATTTGACATTGTTAAATAGTGCAATATGTTCCTACTACATTTAATCAAATATACAACGCATATACTACAGAAGACAATCCTTGGAGAAAACAAATTGGTTTGGTACTTGGGTTTGAGTAGAGTACAACTGGTATTGATAATTATCAGTAAGTGGAAGACTATATTGTTTATAAAAAGTAATAAATATACCAGTAGTGAAAAAAAGTGAAGTACTATTCCTATCAATGCCAAACAATTGTAGATGCATACACACATATATACACATACAAAGGTAAATTTATCATGTTTTATCATAACTATTAATCTTAATTGGCATTGTTAGGTAACAGTACATTGTTGTTTTTAAGTACATGTATCAGTAAAATGCATACAGATCATGAGAAAATGAATTTTAGCTACAGTATATGCAAAATCCTACATAATTCAGGACAAAGTAAATTATATTATACATTAAAGTAAGGAACCCATGCTTCCCATCTATCTATGAATAAATCATC
>JACSZP010054519.1:0-13080 GCA_016161895.1 Pinna nobilis | reverse complement strand
TTTCTCGGCATTTATGGGTATTAAGTTACACGGTAGATGAACACTCTTCTGCGCAGCCGCGGTGGCTCGATCTGAAGGATTGAGCTACATTTATTATGAGGAAAATCATTTTAGATTTTTAAATGTTGTCTTCTGCGGATATCTATTTCTTTTTAGATTGTTACCACTTCTTCCTGTTACTGTCCATCCTCCTTGGCGTCACGTGATCTATCCACGTTTCGTATTAGCAACCACGCGTCATGTGCCCGTTTCACGTGCATTTATCTGTCCTACTGTTGCTTTTTTAAATCAAAAATATATCCTTCTTCCTGCCCCTAACCATGTACATAGCATACTGCTACTAGTTTTGAAACCTGTAGAAGATTTTTATATTTTGTTTAACACAGTTTCTGGCAGTATTTCAGGTATATCATGACGATTTTGCTGTTGATGTAATGTTCTTTAGCGGTCCACTCAATAAACTTCCACTTAGTAGGACAAGCCACCGTTTGCAAGAGAAGAACTTTTGCTTATGCTCGACACTTCTGGCAACTGAGCTGTAAGAGTCCTTTAACATGCCGGCATCTACTGACACATGGGACTTACGTTTTTATTTTCTCCTCCTACAGAAATGATATGTAGACCACTTCTTTTTCCTGTTCAAAGACGTCATCCTGATGCAATTTGAAAACAAAATGAACATATGCCAAAGAAATATGACATGCTAAGACGATGCTTGACAGCGGACCCCGTATTTTTCTTTAACTGAAGGTTGGTAGAAATATATCAAGACGTCTTTCTTTTTGTCTTGAATGTTTATTGATAATCACAGGCCCGATAGTATACATACTTTCGATGGGGTCAGCGTCCCTTATTGTATACGATATACGTAATTACTAAATTATTGTTGAAAACAAAACAATAACTGGAGATCACTGGCTCCTTCCTTGATCAGTATCTCTTTCTTTGCTCTTATTTGACGAACTTTCGTCATGGAGAATTTGGGGAGGTAGAAGATACCACGTGATATTCACTATTCAAAATATCATTGACAGACAAAATCGTGGCCAAAAAAAAAAAAAAGACATCAATACAAATAATTATATACACATGGTTACAATTCATAGGGACAACTTGGTTATGGGTGATAAGCTTGAAAAGTATAAGACATGATGATATTTCTAAAACTGGGTATTTTGAAATGTATTGCTATAGAAAGATGAAAGATAATGTTTAACAAATGTAAGTGCAATCAATCTGGAAATCACATTTCATTATCAATATGGTCGATATGGTCTCCATATTCTGCAAATTAAAACATCCGTTGAAGTGGGTTTACATAAGCAGTAATCTATTGCTATTTTATACATTGTTGATATGGTTAAGTATTCATATACACGAGAAGGTTCGTCAAACATTTCGACCTCTTCACGTCAGTATTTCACACGTGGATTCTAATGCATGTGACTAATTATTCGAGTAGGAGTTGCGCTCCTATTTATGATAATGGCAAACCAATTAGCAGTATGCTTCTATATTGCTTTAGTATTAACTGAATTATGTGACCTTTTGTACTGGCTAAATCCCGAGGAAAGGACAAGCTAATCGTCCACGCCGATGTAGATCGACCATGACCTCGTGATCTAAACGAGAACTCGCTATAACGGGAATATGTTTCAAACATCCGCCCTTTGCCTCTAAGTTTTTCACAAGTGGAGACCAAGATAATTGGATAATTATCTGAGTAGGTATGACCCTCTAATGGCAAGTCAGGGACAAACAATTAGCAGAATGCTCACGTCATCAATGAATCACGTGACTCGTTTTCACTGTTTTATCCCACAGACAGGAAATGCTGACCTTCTACGCGAAGGTAGATCAAACTCATGATAAAAGCTAACATGTTTCAACGTTAATATGTTTCAAACATCCGCTCTCTGCATAAACGTTTTTCACTCATGGCAACCAAGAGGTGTGGGTACTTATTCGAGTAGGTATGACCCTCTGAGGACAAAGGAATTAGCAGTATGTTCATAGAAGGCTTGAGTCAACAATGAACAACTAGACTTTTGATTGTCTATGAGCAACACTGTTATCATATGTCCTTAATTAGCGCAGTGTTCTCCTGACAGTTGACTAGACAAATCAAGAGTTTTCCGCTTCTGTATCCATGCATTATCAAATAAAATGGTTTCTATATGGCTACGTCACTAGGGCTACTCCAACACCTTCGGCCATTCAGCAGTAAGTTGTATTTGATTTTCGCAGAAATGACCAACAAATCTGAAACTAAGTGCTCAGTTCAACTGTTGGTCTCTCTCTATCTCTCTCTGGTTTTTTGATTTTTTTGTCAATTATGAAATAGATACAAGTGCATTAGCTATTTTATATATTTTAGCATGTGTATTTTATAACATACTATTAACACTTCGGAATGTTTTGTGTTTCTTTTGGGAATATTATTTATCTGGATTAAAAAACAATTCCAGAGTGTTCTTAAACTTTGAGAACCATTCTCAGTCTTAAAATAATTCTGCCTGATAATTTCAAATTGATAAAATCATTTTCATGCTGAAAGTATCAAATGATCTATTGTTGATATATATTGATATGCAAACAAATTTATTTACTTGCTACAAATAGGTACATTTCTCGAAACAAATTTGAGTCTGAGTTTTTACTCAAGTTGTTGACATTGGTCCCATAAATTTGAGGATCCACCCCCAAGCATCTGGAGGAGGATAAAGACAAAGCTTTGTTTAGTCCGGAGTTTATTTTTTCGTTCATCTAACTGGCTAGTATGTTGCCGAATGTAAACGCCATTTTGCCCCAAGTAAATGTAAGGTAACGAACAGTGTTCAATCTTATAATTCCTAAAAAAAGACAAATATGAAAAAGTTGGACTCCTGGACACACCACAGGTGGGATCAGGTGCGTAGGAGGAGTAACATATATTTCCATGTTCATTTGATGGAATTTTTTATAAAATACATAAGGATCAATTTACATTTACATTGTGCATTTATTAAACAAGAGCATATATTCACATGTAATATTTGAATAATTAGGAGATTAATTTTTATAAATGTGCGTCTGAGAATTTGAAAATTTCAAAATTAATCATATATTCACTGTGCGATATAATTGGATGTGAAACATGATGATTGTTATATTTATAGCTATTCGAATTGAGAAACGCCAGAATTCAGACTTTTTTAACTCCCTTTAACCTTTGTCCCAGCAATAATGCAGCCATCGTTGCCAGAAATAAATTTTAGCTTTAACTTAATCTCATAAAATATTTTTTTTTTCATTTTCAGCTAAGAAAACATTCTCATCTCTTCCAATTATTTGTCTCTGAATTCGTATTGGAAAGATACATTAGCATTTCTGGTGTTACTTAAAAATGCATATTTTGTTAAGAAATATAAGAACTTTTGAAACTGATTCACTTATCTTGAGATCGAATACAAACCATGAAGAAAAGTTAAACCAATTAATAGAAGGGGATGGAAAAGAAAAGTCGTATAAAATACAGTTGGCATATTTTGCGAAAATGAAGTCCACTGAAAATGAAAGTACCCCAGTGTGTTATTGTTCCAAGTGTCGTTCGTCGGTGAAGAGGATATAATTTTGTTCGTCAAAATAAACAAAACTAACATGAAACACACGACTTACAAATTAAATTTAGGAATTAAATGGAACGTGAAATAGCAATGGAAAGATTGATGTATTGAATGTCCAGTTAGGGAATTGAATTTTGTTTTTGAGAATTCTGGAATGATTCATAAAGTGAAAATTTAAAACATGCATATGCCTCATGACTTATAGACTGAATCATCACCGTTAATATATGCAGTTGTTGTTGTATTATTTAATGTTCAAAAAGTCTTTCATCATCCCAATACGTTATTACAGGCGTGATACAACTATTGCAGGCTCATTCAACACTTCGATATTTTAGAAACAATCTTAGAAAATAATAAATTAGCTCAAAATATTTGGGGCTTATTTTTCGTAAAATATAATCTCTGATTATTTAAGGATTAAATTTAATAATTTTCCATTTTGTTATTGAGAATAATACGGTTTGAGGCGTTGTAGGCTACATAATCCGCGAAGATAAATTGTAAAAGTTGATTTATATAATATCATTAGGAATGAGAAAAGCTTTCGACAATTGAATTATTAACAATAGCTTTATATTTTCAAATTGTAAAGTGAATAAACCAATATGATTGAGAGTAGGGGTATATTCCGCTAACCGTAGTGTTAGGGCAGGCGTCCTCGATATTCTGAAAGTGTACTGCACATGAAGATGATTTTTTTCAACATTTACCGAAAGAGTTAATTATTTACATAAAAATGGAAGCCAAAATAAGCAAAGAAATGAGAAATCGATAAAAGGAGTTCTGATGATATTTCCGAAAGTGGGCGTGTCTGTGGAAACAAACCGATTTATAGGATATGAATTGGTTTGGAAATATTGACAATAGCAAATCCAGTTAATTGTCTCATACAGAATTAAATTATTTTGTGATAATCTTGGAAAACATCATCCGTGTGAAAATATTTTGGTAAAATTCATTAGAAAGATGACCTATTCCGTGACTACCAGTACTTCAGGTAAACCATGGTTTTACTCTGTGAAATGTCATTTTGCTTAAACCAGTCAAATTTTGTTTTTGCTCAAAAATTTGAAATTTTAGTTTGACCTTATATTTGACTTTGTTTGAATATTATGAACGACCTGTTCATTCAATTATAAATTCCGCAAGTCTGGTGAAGGAACAATTGCTTACTGTACTGACATTATACGTATGTCGTATTCTGGATTCTAACCATTCACCTTCAGAAGCATAAAAGGCAAACAACCCGAAAGCTACAACATAAAAGCTTTCCATGATAGATCTAAGGAGTGCACTTGATATCAACAGTGGGAGTGGGGGTGGAGACGGGATCTGAAATGTAAACGTTATAAATTACAGTCAATTTCGAACATATGGGCTTGATTTCTCTTTCTAAGACAAAATAAAATGATACCCGTCATATCGAATATGGTACGTACGCATCATGTTATCCATCATCGGGTGACACTTATTCCCGGATTTGAAACATGTGACACGACGGGTGCCACTCGTGGAGCAGGAGTTGCTTACCCTTCCGGAGCACCTGAATTCACCCTCGGTTTTACGGCGTTTGTGGTGTTCTGTACTTTTTAGTGTTCAGTGTAACATGTGTACATGTATTGGGATTGCTGTTTGTAATGTCTCTATTTGTTTTAACCATGGTGTTGTCTGTCGTTAATTTTGAATGCCTCTTTGATATCCTCTACATACGTTGTTACATTCAATTTGGATGTGTCAATGGTTTTGTCAGGAGAATGGAAAATCAAAGTATTGTGACCAAGATCACAGACCATGCATGAACATATGTTTAAAACAAAAACCTTCAGAAAAGAAAAACAAAAACAAAAACAAAAGAAAAGCAAATGTTTTAAATATTTTACAAAGATCCCTTTTTACATTTTATTCAGATTTACTTGAAATGTTTAGAACATATGAACTGAATATGACTGAAACTTTGTAGTGACTTTGGGTTCGTATATCTTTTGTAAAGCCAAGCTCTATCAATCAAATAAAAAAGTCGAATGAATACTGTAGAAATACAACCCTTTTCAAACCCTTTCTTCAAGCATAAATACTCTCCTTCCTTCGTGTTCAATCCCGAAATGATAAGGTAAAGATAATGGACAGAGTTCGATCTCATTATTCCTATAAGGAGTACAAAATAAAGAGTTGGGCAAACACGGACACCTGGATACACCAGAGGTGAAATCCGATGCCTAGGAGGAGTAAGCATTCCTTGTTGACCGGATAAACCCGCCGTGAGCTTTATATCTTGATCAGGTAAATGGAGTAATTTGTGGTCAAAATCAGTGTTTAAAGAACGATCTAACAACCGGCATGAAATACGTCAGACAGTATGCTAAGAAATATCTCTCTCTCTCTCTCTCTCTCTCTCTCTCTCTCTCTCTCTCTCTCGTAAACACCAGCCCGCACACAAATCAAGTGCGCGAACGTAGGTCGGTGTCTTTAGCACTCTACCAGTTATGAGTTTAGAACCTATGTCATTTTCTGCACTACTTTTCATTAATATAGATCCATGCACAGTCTTGACTGTTTGTTTCAATCAGAGAAAATAATATGCTATGTCCAACAAAGAATTCAAGGTCAAGAAGGACAGGATAGCTGATGTCGTTTTCCTGGGCACTCGTGTTTAGTCTTAACTTATCTGTTTACTCATCACTGTTGTGTTGTTGATTTTCTAACCTTCAAATATACTCCTCGCGGCTATAGTCATGATGAGACTCATCATGGGTCATCTTGTACACAAACCGCAGTTGTCAACAGTTGTGAGTGTAAAAAGAATTGTCCTGTTGAGCGAACATCCAAATTTTCTACAACACACAAAGTGTGTCGCGTGGAATTGGCTTTACTCTCTCAGTATGGATATAGCTAAATATTCCACAGTCGTTGACCAATACCGTCAAGGTTAAATATTAATAAGAAAATCAGTATCGACCTGTATTGACCAGATTTAATTTGTGATTCCTCAGTCTTAATATATATAGATCGTGACTATCCTTGAAAAGTGTAAAAGTAATGACCCGTTTGTCAAATTTTAAATATGGCATTCATTGTTTTCCAAAGAATATTAAAATGCCTTCTTTGGGTGTGAAAACAGGCTCATTAGACTAAATGCCGCCTATTTTCAATGTATGTAAAAATTGTGCATATATAGATGTCCAGAGTACTACATACTCATCATATGTTAAGATTTTTGCAAAAGTTGAGGCTAAAGCGATTTTCAATTAAGTCAATCAATCTGTCAAAATGTTTCATTTAAACTTCTTTACTCTTGAGAAATGGCCAACCGCACTCCTTGACCTACAACTTGTAAAAGGTTCATGGGCCGATGTCACCACAAATATTTAAACAAACACAACAACAAACAAACAAAAACAATAGAGAAGCGCAGGGACCACAAAGAGCGATTTTTCTGACCTAGACATCATATTGTCGTCTAGAGGAGGCAAACTCTCCTTTGACTACTGTTACATTGACTGTTGAGAAATGACCTATGTCCATCAATATCGTACTGTTTGACCTCGAAATTGTCGAGGGTCCTAAGGCCAATGTCACGATAAGTATTCTTAGACACTAGACATTACAGAAATAGTAGTATAAATAGATAAATAAGTAAATAAATGAATTAATTAGTAATAATAATAAATAATTATAAAAAGAAGAATTTATATAGTTGAAATAATAATAATGATAATAATCAAAATGATAATAATAATACATGCAATAATAATAATAATAATAATAATAATAATAATTAAAATGATAATAATGAAAATAATAATGATAATCATTGATAAAGGGCAAGTACATTGAAGGGCTTTTTTTTCTGACCTAGTTAGCAGATTTTCATTTTCGTTTAGAGGACGCAAACACTTCTTTGTTTTTAAAAACTGTGTCAATTACTTTTGAGAAATTACCTCTGTCAATCACTATCGTAATCTTTGACCTCGAACTTGTAGAGGATTTATAGGTCAATGTCACCGGGAGCAGTCTAAGACTATGTATAAGAACAAGAAAAGAACACAAACAAACAAACAAACAAGTAGAGATATGTAAGTACATTAAACAGCGATTATTTCTAACCAATTCAGCACATTTTCCTTTGGAGGAATACGATGTAAAGAATGATGTGGACACAACCTCTGCTAGCAATTTATGGCAAAATGTTTATAGTTACATATGCCAAGTTGTTATGTGTCAATAGCACATTGTACGCGAACACATCGGCTAAATCAGGTCATCCGGGATTCATGAAAAAATTTAATCGGGGCCGTGGGTAATTAAGTATCCTCTTTTGACGGAGCACACCTTCTTGGAGTCTGCAGTCTGCATTAAATAAAGAGGTAAACGTTCCCATTACAATGGTGAAAGAGATTAAAAAAACAATATTGAACTAGAATCTCAACACTAAATTCTACGAAATACTATTAATTGCAAAAAAGGTCACTATACAGATTGTAAATGTTTGCAAAACGATGATAGTTAACAGAGAGCAGTTTTCTGCTATAAAGGAAATGTTCAGATATAAAATGGAGATCCAAAATCTGTATCAGCGTAATTATAACACTGAAATATTTCAGTTAAAAGTATCAAGGACCTTTTTAGTACCGTTTCTTAGTGTGTATTTATACTACTGCAGAAGGCATCCAAGTTAATCAGCAATTTTATAAACGGCATACATAGCACATATCATGCTACACATACGGAACAGGCTATGGTAAATGCGGACTCGCCATGTATAACACTATAAGACCTTTACGACTGGGTTCTTTTATGACTGACCTGTGTCGATTGTAACATAACTAGACACAACAGTCTGACAGTTGATTTTTTATAAACCCACAATTTCACTGACCAAATTTCATCAATGTATATATGTTGATTAACGTGTTCCAGTAACCTCGTGACCATTTTTCTATTTCAGCTGGTGTTTCATTTTTAAATATTAAATGTGAACGAGCACATAGTTTGTTTTTAGATCTGGGGCCCTTTAAAATATTGCCATTAAATCCACCAGTAATCTTAATTGAGCAATGTTCAATTTATTATTTTTTGTTCATATTACGAAATGATTGATTTGAGATGAATTTCTGTTTTTATCAAGAATGTAAATCAGTTTATGCTTTTTTTAAAATAAAAAATTATAATTTGTCACATAAGTAGAATAAACTTATCATGCACCTACGATTTAGAGATTTTGTTGCTTCGTGGCTAACCCAAGTCTCCAAAGTTTATACGAGAATCGTTCGGTATTTAAAGAGAAAGTTGCAAGTTTTTTGGGTATGCTTATAAAGAAGAGAACCTCGGTGTGTCTTGACAGGACAAAATAAATTTGAAGTACTAAAGGATAGTCGAAAATTCATGTCTTGTTAATTATGACAAGCTTGGAATGATAACGATCTACACATTGAAAACAATTGCAAATCCTAACGAGAAGGGACCAGACAATTTCGTCCTCTGTTTACATTTCATTCACGTTGCAATGAACATTCAGTTTAATGGTCTTCTTTGAGAAAATTTTCTATAAGGGTTATTTTTTTTAAAAATCAAAATTATATTATCCATGACATTAATGCATTGGACAGTAGAAAGCTCGATATAAGCTGTCAACGTTCCAATCCAAGCCATCAAACACTTTAATGTTTATTGGACAATCAGTTTGTTTTCCTCGTTGTAAGAGGATATAGATAAGTAAAGAGAAAGTAAAAACATGATAGTAAATGTCGGTAAATTCGCTCACTCGGATATCTTCATATTGTTTCAGGATAGTCATCTAGGTCTCGTAAGACACATGGCATAGTACATTTGTACTACATTTGCGTTAGGTATCTTTTTTTCATTAACACTGTACAGACACTCAGTTAATACGCTCTCAAATGCAGTTTATTTAAAATAAACTTCAAAATTCGTTAATTACTTGACGATGTTTCTTAAGGTTTCACCTTAATTAACATAAATATATTTTTGCACACGTTGCCTTTGATGAATCACTAGTGCGTGTATGTATAAGTCCAGCTGTGTATAGATATGACGTAAAAATATATAATAAAGTAGCTGCTTCGTTGCAAAAGTCATATCATGCCAGTTTTTTTTTATTTTTGTGTTTTCTGTTATAGCATAGTGGTTAACAGCTAGGATTGACATATGTGAATCTTTTCTAAAAGGACAACTGTGAATTTAGAGATCTTTAGTAGGTCAAGTTTAAAAAAAAATGCGTTTGTTACCTCTCTTCTAACATAACACGCGTAGTCAACCCATCTTAAAACGACTGTATAATCGAGGCTGGAGTTGATTAAATATATCGATAAACCAAACGTTAAGACTTCCGAGCTCTTTGATTGGCTGTTAAGGAAGGAAATGTAATTATGATGTTATAAGTTGACGTCATTGTATTTAACGTCACAATACATTGACTGGGCTGAGATTATTTCGGGAACTGAATAACAAAATATTCTTCTTGGCGTTTTCAAAACATTGATTTGTGAATAATGGTAGAAACACATTACAGAACTCTTTGGGATTGATTATCATGTTTATCCAACTCTCGTTAGCTAATTTAAATGTCTCAAAAAACGAGATCGTTTTGAAATTTAACTAAATCGAGTTGAATAAACTTGATTATCAATCCAAACTTGATTTTTATTTGTTTTTTTATTTAGATCAGAGGATTTAAAAAAGGATGTTTTCTAATGCTGAAATTGTGAAGCTAGTGATTTTAACAATTTCACATAGAAACGGTAGTATTACATTCATTCATGAATATAAGCGAATCAGTCATACCTACCGTATCACGTAACATCAGATTTCATTGTCGTAACCGAAGGATAGAAGAAGTCACCTGCCTCCACGGAGACTCGGACCATAGACCTACCGGCCACAAGGCAAGCTGTCAACCACGGGGCATTTATTCGACTTTTGTTGAGATGTAAAATTATTTTCTTTAAAAGAGTTCTTGGGTATAGAATATGATTTTCAAAATATCTACTTAGCTTGTATTCTCAATCTAGATGAGAATCTCTGTTAGCCTATAATTCACCGTATCACAGCAGAAATTATGAGTATTAACATAACCTGGTAACAAGGAATTTAGCAATACCACAAAAAGAGTAATGCAGTTCAAATTATTTCGGATTTTGATTCAGGTCCATTGGTGTATCTTGTATAATTTAATGAAATTGTTTGACATCTTTTAATAACATTTCAAATTTTAAATACTTTGCGGCGCCAATGTAGTCTCCCGACAGCATCTTTAGACATTTTAGACAGTTGACACTTGTAGCATTCAAAAATAATCACAATGATTTGTTGCCCAATAATCTCTGTCACCCAAGGGTAAGGTGTCAAAATACTTATAACACGAATATAGGCCTAATAACATAAATAATGAAGCCTTATTTATCCGAACATTTTGGTTTCCATGCAAATTGTTAGGATATATGAAACGTCTGAATAACTAAAAGTACCTCTTATAATAGAGAATGCAATTTGATAATTTTTTTTTCGAGAAAATTTCTTCTGGATGGGGAAGCGTCCGGATGATTGACGTCCGGATTAATGAGGTTCAAATGTAATTTGATATAAATTGCATTTTTCACAGATACAATTTAGACTTATGTGATCAACAAAGCCACAAATCAAATTTATCATTAAGAAAAACGTCAATTAATTTGTGTCTGTGCGTGTGTTTGCAATACTTATGTATAATGCCTTCTGAAGCACGTGTCTCTTATAAGTATCTGCGGTAATTGGTGAACATTAGCGAGCAACTCAAAAAACTAACCTATTCTCTTTAGTCGAACCCGTTAAGCCAAGATAGATGTCTTACAAAACTTCTTACACATGGCCTTGATTCCGAAATTCCCATATAAGCAGATAGCCATCGCTTTNNGAGTTTTAATGACTATAATTTGTTGCACATTACTTGGAACATGGGTCTCAAAACCAAATACAAACCCCGTCAAAAACCATGAGTTGATTTCAGTATGGCATGGTATTGTTGTTTAACGTCCCACAGTCTCATCCGAAAGACAGGGACGGCCAACCGCGGAGTGGCGCTACGCGGCTCGAACCCGGATCTTTCGATTCGCAGTCGAACACGCTAACCATTCGGCCACGGAGGCCCCAATTGATTTCAGTAATCTGCGTAACATAATATGACTTTGAATAAACAATATGATATAAAACTGCTGTTGTCTTTCTCTCTGTTTTTGTCGTTGTTTGCATAAAGTAGTGTAAACACAGAATCTGATGAAATCGAGAAATATAAAGAAAAAACTCGGTCACAAAATTATGCAATAGTACATATTCATATACAAAAGTATCTACAAGTATTACTATGTATTGTTACACTTTGCATTGTTGTTCACCAAAGTGAAAAGAAGAAAACAAGTCAGTTATTTATATTTGAGCATTTTCCTCTTTAAGATATCGACTTGATGTTTGTAAACATTATTTTTAGAAATAAATAAGTGACTAAAAGCAAATAAACGATGAATAAGTCATAAAACGAAGTATAATGACATCAATGTTATAAACTGGGCCATTACCAGCTTCCTTGTTCATGTTCAGCAGTTACGCAAGCGAAAAAGTCTACACTTATTTACATTTGTATTCAATTTTTCAAAGATGTTATGAATTTCCCAAGAATGTATGCATGTATGTATGTATGCATTGAAATGTGGTTGGAACTTTAGCCCTGAACCGGAAAGTTATGGGGAACTTATGTGTATTTATGTCCAACTTCAGGGAATTTCTCTTTTCAAAATCACAGTATGTGAGATAAAGAGAAATTTAAAATTCATTAGCATTTACTGGAAGCTATAATCACGCAGTTCAAATCATGTCATCATTATTCGACCGAGACCGTAGGGTTTGCTAACGAAGGCAAAATTTGTAGCCCTTCACCGGCACACGGTGACGCCTCCATATGAGCGAAATATTCTTGAGTGGGACGTTAAATAACAATACCATACCATACCAGCTTTGATAACCGTAAAAATTTGTTTTACAGAATACTGTAGGACGACAAAATATATATCTAAGACCAATGTGGCTTCATTTTAAACCTGAAGATAATTGTTAAAATAAATTTAAGAAAATAAATGAAAATGATTGAAAAAAAAACAAGAATCTAGTCGTTGTACTATTGACAAAACCATTATGCAAAAAAAAAAATAATACCAATAACAATAAATAAAAAGGAAATTAAGATTAAATAAAAAATGAATACAAAGAATGAAAAAAAACTGCTAACTATATAATAAAAACGTGTTCAATTAGAACGTTGATATAAAATTATATGAAAATGAATAAAGTCTAGTGCACTTCACTTAATCCATTATTAAAACATAATACAGTAAACTCCGCATTATACGAATCCCAGGGGCCCCGAATTTTTACTTCGTAAAATACGGACTTCGTAAATTCCGAGGCATCTTTCAAGTTAAAACTG
>JACSZP010054515.1:5218-18400 GCA_016161895.1 Pinna nobilis | reverse complement strand
ATATATATATATATATATATATAAGTGTTTTATTGACCAATCACAGCGCTTTTCATAAAACACGTTTTGTTAGCAGATAAACATCATTTCAAATCTTGTTAATCCGCTCTTCGGTTAACTCTAATAACTGCATAAACAGCTTAACATCTCACTCACTACCAGAAGCAGGAAACTTCTGGAAAAACAGCAAAAACAATTACAAATGTATTGAAGGATAAATGTGCCGTGATGTTGTTACTATGGACGCCGCCATTTGTAGCCGACGTACATCGCTCATGGCGGCTACGGCATTGAACGCACCGAAGTAATACCGTCGAATTCTGTAGGCGGAAATTTGATTGGCTTTTTACAGAGGTCATGCGATTTGCCCTGTCAAGAGCTTCAAGATAGCAGCATATTGAAGATCGTGTTATGATTAGATTGACGTTCTATATGCCTCATATGATAAAAATTTATGGCTTCCACTATATTGTTTTGCCGCACAAATCACTTAATTAAGAGCTCACCTGTCAAATGTCACCTTATATGCATTATCCCTTATACAGTCATTAAAACGAGTTAGATATAATTTTGATTTGATAAGATATTATGCCAGTCTTAAAAAAGTCACGAATTTTGCCAGTGCTAAGTGTTGGAGCTGAATCTGTGCAAAATTTAACAGTCAGCAAATGTTTGAACATAGTTTGAGCTGAACGAAGCTGGATAAGAGCAATGGGTAATTGACCCTGTAATCTACCAACTCGGAGAAAATCCAAAATACCTTTTAACAACAAATTCACCGGACAAATTCGGTTTATGCAGACGTGCAGGATAAATACGGACCTCTGGTCACATATGACAGTTGGTCTCTTAATTCAGGTAATATATATAGTAAAATTCATTTTGGGAGCAGTGCATTTTTGTCACAAAAGACAGATAATCCTTTAATTTAATGGGTCTCTAAGGAAGGTTTGGCTGCAGTAACCGTCTAAATTTCTTATACGACAATATTATGCTAAATAAATAGCCTGCATTGGGATGGTATTGTAATGACGTAATTGAAGAAACGTTGAAAAATCTTTTAAACAACCATAACCATGGTAACAGGCTTACTGATTTCAAATTTATTTTTCATTCCAGGTGGAAATTTTGCATGAAGAAGGAAGTTGTTCCAGGTGAAACCATGTATGATTTCGTCAAAAGTGACTTGAAGTGGAAGTGAATAGCGACATCAGTTGTAATTCTACTGCATTTCCATTCAAAGGGGATGAATCAATAAAAATTAATCAACACTTCGTCTCATATTTAAATAAAAAAAAAAACATCTTGCAATGTTAAATATTAATAGAATTAAGGGTAAACATGTGACTGTTTTACAAAAACTGAAAGGGTATCGGCGAATCCCCTGTCAGAAATGAAGTTTCACCGCGAGGCCTCAGCCGAGCGGTGAAACGGAGATTTCCGATGGGGGATTCAACGATACCCTGTCAGTTTTTTCTAAAACAGTCACATGGTAACCCTATTCTAATGCTCCTTACATTCTTTACTAGCGGTGTCGTACCAGAAAGTACTGAGATGCATAGATATCCTACTTTTATCGATAACCAAATTGCCATGTTGGCCATTACAATGAGACGTAAAAGTAATACGTAAACAATCAAAATGTGTCGTCATTTAGAAATTAGCAGTGAATCGTGAATACCCTGCGAGTTTTCAACTTCATTGACCAATGAAATAACGCGAAAAAGACACAATGCATTAGAATTTACGAATTACAAAGCTCTCATCTTGTCTGTAGAAATTGAAAATGGCGTTCAAAAATTTCCTTTTTAGGAAAGGAATTACTTTTTTCGTGAAATTCTATACATGTAGTATAGACTTTTCCTTACCAAAGTGAATTTTAACACCCTCCTCGATAAATTACAACGTTTAGCATCACACGACAAAGCCTCTACTTCATATTTTCTTGTTGAATTATTGTGGCCAGTTGTGTTTTTTGTATTATTTTGATTGAAAGTGGGTCATAGAAACCCATAAAACAATCTCTATTCGTTTGAATTGAAATGTTATTACTGAAAATATGAAAAAACTAAAATTCGTTACATCTTCTTTCCTTTCATTAAGATTTTGGTCCAGTAGCATATTCAAATTCCAAAATAAAAACAAACTAGGTAGTCTTTTCTGAAATTATCATAAGCGGAAGTGACGTTTTGTATCTGACGAATTATTGAACATATCGTTTGAAATATGGAACCAGTTCAAGTACAACGTAATATCACATATCGTTTGTGGGACATTAGTATTTCCAATGCTGGAGGAACGCAACTTTTGGCAATTTTACTGCTGAAATGACGTAAGCGCGGGATATTGTCTTCCATCGTCAATCCACCAATTATTGAAACAATGGTCTCAGACAAACGTTATCGAGTACCACGTGGTACATGATTAGTTCCATTGGAACCGACTAAAATGGTTGGTTGGTTGCACTATTATTTAATGTCCGACTCCAGACTATTTCACTTATATGGAGACGTCACCGGTGAAGGGCGACAAATTTTGCCTATGCTCGGCACTTTATGCTGTACAGTAGCGAGGGTTCTTTAACATGCCGACACCTACTGTGACACAAGAACCTCAGTTTTACTCTCATCCGAACGACAGGGACAGCCAATCGCACCGTGGCTCGGGCTCGCATCCCAGACATCATATTTCAAAGTCGACCGTTTACCACTAGGCCTAGCCTCCGACTAAAATGGGATGGAATAAGAAGAAAGTACGCATGTCTTTTCGGAAAGCATAGCTTTTTATTTCGTTTTCATCGATGACTTTTGACGTCACATTGCGGAAGTGACGTAGAATATAAAACACACGACACGTTCTTTGGCAAATGTTATATAGTACATGTTTGAACACAACGTGCTAGAGATTATCTGAAACTTGTCATGGTAATAAATCTTTAAAAAATGAGTTAAAACTAGCGGCCACATTCAGTCATAAGTTAAGTAATTTCTAGGATAGAGTAAAGATAATTTAAATAACTCTAGATCAACCAAGACATGTAGCTTTGGTATTGAATATCGGATAATTCCTGATCCATATTCGTTGGATGTTTGTTTTGTTATTTACCGTTCACTTATATAGGGAGCCACCGTATGCGATAAAGGGCGATCAATTTTGCCAATGTTCGGCGCTTATGGCTGTAGAGCAGGGAGGGTTCTTTAACGTGTCGACAGATACTGTGACTAGGGACCTCGGTTTTTATTGTCTCGTCTGAAGGACAGGAACAGCCAACCGCAGTACCTTTGCCATAAATACAATGGGAAAAATTCAGAATAGAAGTGTTTAATCAATCTAAATAACTGTACCTATTTTAGTTTTTGGGTATATATTTAACAGTATGAATTATATAATTGTTGTAAAAAGTTGAATTTCTGTCACAATACATTTTATCTATAAAGCTTTGAAAAAAGAAACAAAAAACAAAAAAAAAACCCTAATTACATTTAAGAAAATCTTTCCCAATCTATACGTTTCCTTTGTTTGCATGTATTCTCTTTCTACTTGTTGCTTATTGGGGCCTCCGTGGCCGAGTGGTTAGCTTTTGACTTCGAATCGAAGGGTACGGGGTTCGAATCCGCGCAGGGCCACTCCGCAGTTGGCAGTCCATGTCTTTCGGATGTGACAGTAAAAACCGAGGTCCGTGTCACACTAGGTGTTGGCATGTAATGGCCATAAGCGCCGAGCATACGCAAATTTCGTCGCCTTTCACCGGCACACGGTGACGTCTCCATATGAGTAAATATTCTTGAGTAGGACGTTAAATACAAAAACAAGAACTTGTTGCTTAGTAAATATAAATCTTGCCAGTGCTATTTCATAATAATATCCCGTGGGAACTGGACATGCGGGGTTTCATATTCCTACATACTGCTTTTTCCTTTCAACATTTAGAATTTACAAAGTGTCAATCAGAAAATAAAATGAGGCCCTTGTTTTGGGAAGTTTTCATGGCAAAGCTTCAAAATCCATCAGTATTTCCTCCTCCGTTGAAAATGCTTATTCCTTCTGGAGCATACCAATGTCCTGCCGCTCCTATTAAATTCATGTACGACAAGTGATGAATCTTTAATACTATCATGCAAAAATCCAATCTTGGTGTATTATTTAATACTTGAATCATTATCATACTAATGTATGTAAAGGAAATATTTTTAAATGAAAAGGTAAAAACAATGAAAAGCGACCAAAATTCCTATACGGAATACACAATTAAGAATTAATCAGGTAAACGGAGAAATCCGTATTAAAAAATTCAGTGTATGAAGAACGACGTAGCAATGGTATTAAACACATCAGACAGTATTCGTCTTAGTGACAAGTTGTATAGGCAAATTAGTGTTATAACAAAGGTTTGCAAAATACTTACATAAAACAAGACAATTGAAACACGGTAACAAGTAAAAAGCAATATTATTGGTTGCGTTATATTCGTCCGTTTGTTTTTACAGATTGGCGTATGGCGTTACAACAATTCAAAAAGTAAAATAGAACAAAATCCATGTTATTCAGAAATCATCGGCAAATCTCCTTGTCGATATGACTCAGTGACTAGCATGTCCGTCATCTGATCGTAAAGTCGTGGGTTCGAACCAGTGCCGCGCTGCGGTTTGGCTGTCCCTGTCTTTCGGATGATACAGTAAAATACGAGGTCTTGTGCCACATTAGGTGTAGACAAGTTAAAGAAACATCCAGACTCAATGAACATAAATGCAGGAAACCGGCCAAAGTTGTTAACCCTTAACCGGCACACGGTGACGTCTCCATATAAGTGAAATATTCTTGACTGATACGTTAAACAAGGCAATACAATACAATATTACAAAACTTTTTTGTTACATTAAAGATGTTTCTTAGCAATTGTCACCTGATAAATTATTCAACAGACTTAACAATAATGACTTTAAATGCATTAGTATCCCTCTTTGTGTTACAACAACTGCAATCACAAGACAACCACCTCCATCGGACTCCTCCTCAGTGATACCTTTTGCAGCAGTTTGAATACGAATTACCTCCAGGAGCTTGACAGAGCTCCCGGTATGACCGCAATAGGTACGACAACTGTTAATGGAAAATATGTCATGGCTAATGCTTGTTGTGGTGGTGGTGATGTGAATGATGATGGTGATGATGATTATGGGAAGAATCCACGTCTTTGTGCCGACATACTAGGACCGGAACGTGAGAATGGTGGACACAATAGTCACTAACACTTCCAAGAAATGTTCGTCTCACTTTCCCCATCCCCCTGGTACCGACAATGATCATATCAGCATTTTCCTCTCTGGAGGCTTCAACTATTGACTCTCCGACTTTACCTGTCATCTGTTTCATCTTCCCACCTAGCTGAAAAATATAATTAATTTTCCATAAAAACGTATCTCAAAATATCTGTTTCTTTGTGCGTCTTGTTGTTGTTGTACTACTCATAAATACTTTTTTTATTTAGGTTACCGAATGTAATTATTTGGCCTCTGCTCAATTAATAGGACATTGTGTAGCGAGAGATCTGTAATTGTTGACACCTTATTTGACATGGGACTTCCAAATTTTACTCTCATCCAAAGATAAAAAAAAAAACTTGCTACCTCTGGCGGGGCTCGAACCCATGACATTACGATCTGAAGACAAACACTGTACTAAAGAGCCATGATCAATCTTCAACTTGAAATGTAAAAAAAATATCCGGTCCGGTTTTTTTTTTTTTTTTTAGTAAAGATGGTTTAAAAGGAGAAGAATTTTACTAGAGTTATTTCCCTTCGGTGGCCATATTGTGTGGCAATATTCATATTAACCTGAATAAATAAAAAAAGATTGAATTTGGTAATGTCGGGCAAGAAAAATTTTTAAAATTTTACCAGAGGTGAAAAACATTAAGCTTTTTATTAAAATTTTGATGCCCACTTCACTACTACTATGTTTTCGAATTTGGCTTCTTTGAGTTTCCATGTTGACAACAATATTGCCGCCAAAAGGGGAATAACGCTCGGAAAAAATGCTTATGGAAAACCATCTATACGTACATGACTTGGCCAATTTATTAAAGCGCTGATAAATCTGCTAATAAAATGTATAAGAACGTTAATTAAAAGCACCTATACAAACATATATACAGGAAATTGTTCATTTAAAAACAAAGGTACATTCACAACTCTTCCAATACATTATTGTTCTGTCCAGACTTAGCGACTCTGTTTTCAAAGCGACAAATAATCTTAGGCATACTATTCCTTAATCATCAAAGTGTCTGTTGTGTTTGTTCATCAGTGTTTTTCAAAAGCACGCTGCAAACTGTTATAGACATCACAATGGTTTTCTAGGTGATGTGGGCTGTACAAATAGTGACTTTATCTCATCTCATTGGGAGTATCGCACCCCGTGTCAGATTAATTTCACAATATGAGATCTCGTCCTTTATCCAAAGAGAAGGAATAAAAAGATTTGTGAATAGATACGACCTATACACTATCCGATCAGCACCCAGTTGCACGATAGATTTATATGTCATTAAATATAACTATGGGTTAACTCATGGTTAAATATTTGATTAAGTTAACTCTTAAACAATTTGTCATGAGTTAAGTCGTACGTAACTAAGTAAAAAAAATATCAACATGCTAAACCAAGTAGATAGCAAACTACAAGTTAAAGTTTTTAATTATAGCAAGTGTTTAACTACAAGTTAATTTAACGATGCATTGTGTAACTGATCCCTAGAAATGTCATAAAAGCGCTGGACAAATTAGTACTCGGATGTGGAAGAAAAGTGAAATTATATTCATTTATCATATCATAAATTTTCTACAATTTGGTTTTTTCCCAAATAAGACTATGGAGAAACGAAATCCCCCCAAAATGGTAAAGTTATAGTATACAAAAACGAATCTCAAATACAGTCCTAGAAAATATTTAGCGTCATGAGGTGATCGGCCAGTTTTAGCTGGCGAGGATTGAATAAATTGTTTTAGTCAGGTATCCAGAGTCCTGTTGATTAGGAATGAAGGAAAATATGCTTTTCACTTTTTACGCTTTAGCATGGTACATGCATGATGAAACATTTAGGTGTGGCATAAAGAAATCAATAAACAAGAGAAACAAGATAGAGGGCGAGAGATGAAAAGACGACACAAAAGCTTTCACCACTGGTTTGAACTAGGCTTCCTTTGGTTTATTATTTTTTTTGTTACAGATTTAACCGTTTATTTGATGGTGGGCAATTTTGGGGTACCCATGTAAGCTGTATCTTGTGTCGAATCTTCGTTCCCTAAAATGGATATCACAATTGGACTGAAAAATTGTCTTTCGTGGTATTTAGCATCAGCATACCAAAGATTTCAAAAATTAAAGACAGATAGAAGGTAAATTGAGCCAAAGAGAGTAAGAAAAGAGCATTAATTAATTCTACAGAGTAATTGGATAGATGAATTTGAAACATTTATCTTCAGAGTTAAACTCAAACTTGAAATACAAATATTGCTTTTGCGACGAGGTAAATTGATTAAAATCTATATAGACAAAAATCTCCAAAAGTATTTTCTTGTTATTACCCCAGCCTCTTTCATTCTCGCTGAATATTTATGAACAAGATCCCTCGTCTTGGATTCTTCCTCTCTAATTAGTTCTGCCACAACACTAGGGTCTGTTAACAGTGCAGCTGAAATTAAAACACAGGTTATCTCCCTTTTCATAAGTGAAATAGATATAAATAAGAAACACAAAGTATTTTCTATATGTAATATTGAAAATAAAGAACTAGTAAAATTACTATATTCTTGTTTTCTTAATAAGGATAGCCAATTCAGTATCTTGGAGGTAACGTAAATTATTAATGCAAATCAACATAGATTTGAGGGGACTTGACACCAATCTGTGTAATGACCTTTTGATTTGATAATGACATTTGTAGAATTCCAACTCATAAAAACACGTGAAAAACTTGAAGCTCCTAAATGTGTTCATTTGGAATGACCTTATGACTTGTCAGTGTTATTGTCGAATTCCAACAAAAAATGTATATTTTTAAAAATGTGTATTTTGATGCTCCCAAATTTGTTAAGTTAATAAAAACTAGTAATCCCAAATTTGATATTTATATATTTTTGTATCAGTATGATTTTTCCTTGAGGTATATCTGATTATGATAACCAAAAGTATGATCTAAGAGTAACATTGCAAACATAAGATAAAGGTGTCACCATACTCCATCAGTGACGAGTAAATGGAGCAAATTCCATTTAGCGTAGATGCTGTATATACTATCCAACCTCTTTATCGTCTGAAAGTCTCAGCTGAAGTACGGGTCCACCTATTTTGCTGTGTTGCTTTTTATCATCCTCTTCAAGAATCTTGCACGGAGCACCAGTGCAGAGCTACAGATTTTGGCCTATGCTCGAGACGTAAGGGTATTTACCAGTTAATGACATTTTATGTGCCGACATAAACCATGACTTAGGAACTCTAATTTTCTGCTTCATGTGAAGGACAGGAAATGCCAGCAACCTCCACCAGACCAAACTCATCGGATCAACTCAAGTTTTAGAGCAAAGACATGGTATTTAAATTTGGTAGAAGATTGTGATATATTTATAGAGCAAAATAGTTTGACTCATTTAATTAGAAATCTTTCAATTTTCATTTTTCACAATGCAAGGAAGAATGCTACTGAAATGTCAAAACACATAGCCTGCGCTAAAAGTCTGAACTGGGCACCATAAAACTTGTGAATTTACTTGTGTCTGAAAAGATTCTCAAATCCAGCTCAATCTGAATTCTGATTGGTCGAAAGACTGGATTCTCAGACTTAAAAACTTAAAAAAGTCAATTTTCAAGTTTTATGGTGCCCAACCCTAGTTTACATTATCAGGAAATACCACGACATCGCATTAAATGTCATTCTAGAGGAAAATAATCGAAGCCTGTCAGACTGAAATTGATGCTCTTCTCTATGGATCCATTTATTCGTTTCTATATCTAGATACATTATCCTTATATACTGTTTCACCTACTCTGCTTTAATCAATATCAGCATTTTAAATCGTTTGTCGCATTGGATAGCAAAGACAATTAAAGTCTCGCTTTTTAATTTTGATAATATAAGCCATTGCTGGTGAACAGTCTGATTGATGTTGTTGTTGCATGCGCAACCATGCGATCCAGGATTTTTTTTCCAAGGGGGGGGGGGGGGGGGGGGGGGNNGGGGGCAAACTGCAAAAAGTAAAAACCCAACCCTATAAAAAGGAGAATCTAAGCATAATTGACCAATATTGGGATATATTTTACAGACTCCAGGGGGGTCCGGACCCCCTCGACCCCACCCCCACTAGATCCGCGTATGTGTTGTATGGTTGTTTAGCGTCCCAATCAAGGATCTTTCACTTTTGTAAAGGCGTCTCATATGTCGGGGAAGAATTGTGTCGTTACTAAGTACGTATGGGGGTTAAGAAGATAGTTTTTTTTAATGTGCCGGCACCTATTGAGTCACGGGAACTTATGTTTTAACTGTCTCACTCGTAGGACGGGTACAACCAAACGTCCGGTTAGAGACAGCTAGGAACGATATGTATGTTTGACTGTAATTTTGTGAATATGTCTGCACATGTAAACATATAGATGAGTATTCGTATGTATATATGCACTTTGTCTGTCTTTGTTGGATTTGTCTGTTTGTTTGTTTCCTTTTTTTTAAATTTGAGTTTTTTTGGTTTTTGGGTTTGTTTTTGTTTTTTTTTGCATTTATTGATGTGTAAAAGTGTGTGTTATTCTTTAAACACATATCTTTTTCATCATACCGTTTGTTCCATGTGTTAAACAACACGTTCTTATCCTTGGGCAATAATTCACTCTTAACTAAACAATATTTTGTTGATAGATTTATTCATGTTAGATATTATCAACTTTAATTTCTTATAACATATCTATCCCCGATAAATAAAACGGAATCATCAAACATACACAACTTGTTTTTCAGTAGTTGATTTTTTGCTTAGATTCAGTAGCTCATTCATTTGTAAGCATGTACCTTAAAACAGCTGAGATTAATATGCAAAGGAATTTCTAGATATCGTTTATTTCTTCTCTCATTACCCTCATCAAAAAGAGATATTTTGGAATAAAAAGAAGTTGTTTATAGGCGTCGTCAATTCCTTTTCTAAATATTAGCATATGGTTATTTCTCTTCTTTCTGATAAATCACTTTTGTGTTTGTGTGGTTAATCGAAATGGAATGGGGAAGCCTTTTTCTATTGAACCTGGGTGTTCTACAAATGATGATGTTAATAGGGATGAAAGAGGGATGTATAAAAACTAGTGATCAAAAGATTTATAATCCTTGGAGATCAAAAGGCTATACAAGCATATTGCAGGCGTATGATAAAAACTACAGTAGCTGTAAAAGTATATTATCAGTTACAAGGTTTTGAGGGTAGAATACGGGAATTTATGTCGACAGTAAAAAACAAATACGTATCTTGCGAGGCGCAGCCGAGTCGGAAATGTAATTTTTACTGACCACATATATTCCCGTATATATCTTACCCTCAAAAAACCTGTAACGATTTTATCACACTGAAGACTTTTCATGTGTGGTAAGTGTCAAGGATAACCGTGGCTCGATGCTTAGACGTATAATAACGGGTACAATCAATGTCGTAGCTGCTACGAGCCTATGTGCATAGCTAACCTCATTCACGAAAGGGCTACTCCGTACAGCAGTGTATTGAAAGAGAGAGCCATGTACGGGAAAATACATAATCTGCACGTGGTCTCTTTCAACACTTTTCATTGGACCATTCTGTCTGAATTGGGATAACATACTTTTCAATAGTCATCTTTACCAAATTTAATGGCACATCTTAGAGTTTTTCATCCGGTTCATCAATACAGAGTAAATCTACTATCAGAATGAAGAATTCTACATTGACTATTTGTAACTACGAATTTAGAAATATTCAAAACAAATAGATAGTCACTATGTAGTGTGAATTGTGTCGTTTCATTTACAATATGTAGATAAAGCTAATGATTTTGTTCTTTCTGCTTATGAGCAATTCATGTTCTTCCAAAGCATGTTGACCATACTGACTTCATAGATTAATATCTCTATCTGATTTCAGGTTAATATTTTCACTCGTTTCTGTTTTATTTGGATAATAATAACGTAAATCAGGACCGGTTCTGTACGTGCTGTTTTCTATGTTACATATATACGCAATGGTTAAAGATCAATTACTTCAGTATAAAGCAACATTCTTATTATGTCCATCTTAAGGACCCCCCCCCTTTTTTTTTTAAATTAAATCTGTTTTCGATGTGAAAGAATTATTCCTACGGCCCCTAGGGTACGATTTTAATCAAGTGTTTTTCTTAACAAAAGATATTAGTTGCACTTAAAAATATACATATCCATTAGAGATGTGTAAAACCAGAAATATAATATTAGGGTTCCGATGTTGATTCTGGTCAAGAAGATAGAACATACTTACGGGCTTGCACTATGCCATTGAGCTCTGGAACGTGCACCAGTATGATGTTGTCCCCTGGTCTTTTAACATTGTGGAGATAAACTATAAAAAATACAAGAAGAAAATTTATTTCAACTTTTTTTAAAAAAATCTTTAGGAACATGCAATTCTACTGTACTCAGGCGTGTCTCAATAATGAACATAGAAAATAGTGGCATTCAATTTCATTTAACATTTTTATTATTTTTATGTGTAGCTTTAATATCGGTTTTGCATTGATTAGTTTTCAGTGTATTTGAATACTTCTTGTGATATCTAGATTCCGTTTTGTTTTGAACTGTTTCGTTTACTTCAACCTCCGTCTTCTTTCATGTGACAAAGTCCAATTTACAGTGAGCAATCCACTCTATCCTTTTTACAGATTACCATACGATCTGTAAAAGCCATATAAATGATTCAAACGAAAATATTTGTGTAAATATGAGTAGGTAATAATTCCCTCAAGTTTCTTTTATGCACCTAAAAGCACATGCTATTTGCACACTTTATTAAAGTAATATATTTCAATAATTCTGCGACGATCAAAGATCTATGCATAGCTCGGCGTTACAGGACGCAGGTTCTTTTGAAGTCCTCTTTAGAAAACAAACTCTTTATTTGCAAATTAGCATAACATATGTAGTCTGTAGTTTCACTTGATTTTTTTTTACTCTTTTTAATCTTATCTATATAGGCAGTCGGGGCCACCATGACCTACTGTTTGGCATGTTCGCCTTCTGATCATGAGGTTGTGGGTTCGAATCTGAGTCACACTACTGTTGGCTGTCCTTGTCTTTAGGATCAAAACCTAGGGCCCATGTTACAGTATGTGTCGGTGCGTTAAAGAATCCTTCCTTTCTAAGACCACAAGTGTCGAACATAGACAGATATTATCGTAATTTATCTGCACACAGTGACGAGTGAAAGATTTTTTAGTGGGACGTCAAACAAAAGAACAATAAACCAAACAAAATCACATTAAAACTCCTTATTTGCGACACCTTATACATTGTTTATCACTTTCATAAAAGTAAGTACACAGAATAATGAATGTTAAAGTTATGTAATTCGTCAATGGAGATGCAATACTTGTTATAAATCTGCTATTGATTTAAGAGTTTCAAATTACATTTTCGGGTCGAACTACATGCCTTTTTGTGTGACTGAGAATTTTATAGATAAAGAGCTAAAACATCGATAAAATATTGACAAGGAAACTTGTAAATAAAATCTGTGTAAACTCTCTTGAGTAACAAAGCAGAAATTTTATATCTGCGGCTATTATACGACAATGGCTTAAATATTATGTTTTGATACAGCGATTGATTTTGTATGAACTTGAGAACAAATGTTACCCTCATAAGCAGCATAGAAAATTTACTATAAACCTAGTGAGAACACAACAGAGTATAACACACTATTCTTCGACGGGAACGTGCAAAGAGATAAACAACTTTTCTAAACTATCAATTATAAAAACATTGTGATATCATACATTTGGTTGTTGTTGCGTTGTTGTTTAACGTCCCACTCAAGAATATTTCACTCACATGGAGACGTCACCGTGTGCCGGTGAAGGGCGCCAAATTTTGCCTGTGCTCGGCACTACTGGCCGTAGAGCAGGGAGGGTTCTTCAACGTGCCAA
>JACSZP010054506.1:0-14294 GCA_016161895.1 Pinna nobilis | reverse complement strand
ATAAGGGAACCCACTGAAAGACTGCCTGCTATAAGTTACCGAAATGTATGCCCCAAAAGTGGCTTTTTATTCAAATCAAATAACCTGAATTAAAAGCCCACCTGTCAAATGTGGCCATTTTTGCATTTTCCCTTCGTCAGCCTCTAAAACAACTAAGACTGTAGAATATTAATGAATTCTTATTTCCTCTGACAAGTCTCACACTTTTAAACTTATAAAGTGCTTTTATTGATATTCTTATCCAGTGCTAATTTTGGTAGAACTATAGTCATCATAGCTGAAGCATCTGCATGGTTTTGATAAGTATTTAGGCAACTTTCAATATCATAATTTTGGATATACAGTCTAACCTGCCTTAGCAACTCACTGAATTATAGAAAAATCTGTCTTACGTGACCTAAATAAGTGGTTCCCAAAATTGTTTTTTCCTATATATATCACCTGAATTAAGAGACCACCTGTCATATGTGACCCTTTTTGCTCCTTTCCTTGGACAGTCTCTTAACCCTTTCAACCCCAAGTATCAGAATGGTATGCTCTATTCCATTGTCTGGACCAGTCTATTTTGGTCTATGGTGTTGAAAGGGTTAAAACAGGTTTGACTGTATATGGCATCAAGCTGATGAAGGCTTAAATCATTGTAACCACTGTAAAGGACTTGGCCATTGCAGTGATGCAATTATAAGACGCCTAAGCACTTTTTGACATAGAACTTTACTAAGCTCAGTTATCATGCACAATGCTAAGGATTGCCTAAGCACTCTTTGACACAGGACTTTACTAAGCTCAGTTATCATGCTCAATGCTAAGGATTGCCTACGCACTCTTTGACACAGGACTTTACTAAGCTCAGTTATCATGCCCATTGCTAAGGATTGCCTAAGCACTCTTTGACACAGGACTTTACTAAGCTCAGTTATCATGCTCAATGCTAAGGATTGCCTAGGCACTCTTTGACACAGGACTTTACTAAGCTCAGTTATCATGCTCGATGCTAAGGATTGCCTAAGCACTCATGACATAGGACTTTACTAAGCTCAGTTATCATGCTCAATGCTAAGGATTGCCTAAGCATTCTGTGACAGAGGACTTTAATAGCCTTCAGTAATTGTGACCACTGCTGAGAACTTTGGCTATTGCAGGGATTCAATTTTGATATGCCTAAGCACTCTCACAGGACTTTGCTAACCTAAGTAATCAAGCTCAATGCTAAGGATGTTCGTAAGCATTCTGTGACACAGGATTTATATAGACTTCAGTAACTTTAACCAATGCTAAGGATGATAGCCAATGCAATGAAAGAACCATAATGTGCCTAGTCAATCTTTGATATAGAACTTTATTAGACTTCAGTACTTGTGACCACTACCAAGTATGATAACCAATGCAGTGATGGAACTTAGCCAATCTGTGACACCAGACTTATATAGGCTTCAGTAACTTTCCCATATGCTAAGGACTTTGTTCAATGCAGTGATGGGACTTTAATGTGTCCATTCCTGACAATACTTTTCTAGGCTTCAGTAAATACCCAGGATGCCCAAAATTAAGGTATTGAGCCAATGCCATATTGGTCATTTAATGTGCCTAGCTAATTGCTACATGTAACACAGGATTTGTTTTCTATTTTCTGTCTCATTTGAAGGGCTGGAAAAAATCGAACATATGCCACAGTTTGGACTTGGACCCTTGACCATGTTAGGGTAAGCTCTACTGCAAAAAAAAAAGAAAGAAATTAACTCTCTTACAAGTTGGCATCGTAAACAATAAAGGACTTTTGCAATCAAGGGAGGTATCAATTTCATAAAATGTCTAAAACTTTTTGGTTTGATTATCAGATTAAGAAATATTGAAAATCAGAGTAAAAAAAATGATGAAATGTTTATTAAAACTTCAAAGGCTTTTGTATAAATGTATGTTTATGGCTACATGATTTTTTGACAATAAAATATTGCATATTCATGAAGGTACATGGTAAAAAGGAACAGATTATTCATGCAGAAACTTTTCTTGATATTGACAGAGCTAATGAAAAATAAAAACAAAAATACCTTTGTTTAGAGAGAATTGAAAGAGCTTGTAGTATTCTAAATACAAGTCATACATATGCATCACCAATGTTTTCCTGGGGTTTTTTCTTCCCCAGATCTCTTTTTTCTTTTTTTTTTTCATTTTCTTTTTTTTTGTTTTTTTTTTATTTCCTGATTTTCTTTTTCACGGTTCATCACATTTTTAGCCCATTATATGTTATACATCGATGATTGAGTAATGGTGAAATTACAAATTCTAAACAGATGAAGTGACTACTCGAAGCGAAAGTATGATTAAACGTGTCCGAGTGATCATTACTTTTTTTTGTGTACGATATCCGCAATGATTCTTCATAACCCATCGAACCCAAATGGCACAATATTGAAAAGACGATTTCACCCCAACATGTAAAAGGTGAAACCATTATGAAAAATGATTGAGCAATTTTGAAATTTAGATTCTAAACAAACATTGCAAACACTCGAATGGCACAGTACCCGACATGTCCATAAAGCGTGTTGCAACTCTAGCGCGACTTCAATCGAGTTGTTTTTTGAAAAGTAAACACTTGCGGACTCAATCGCCTGAGTAACAAGGTGGCTGAACCCTGAACTTTTTATATGAGGACAACTGCTTGCGACAATTTGGCATGTTAATTTTCCTCGTAATCGCTATTATGATGTAAATCGTTACTTCATCAGTTACATGGCGGAGAGAGGACACTAAACAATTAATGTCAATAGTTAGAATGACAAAAGGTCGCGCCTGAGGGTAAGTTGTGATGGTTTAACAGACCCAGTCAAGTGCGATTGAAATAAGCACTATTAATAGGCTGAATCTGTCAAAGTTTGATCTTTTTTTTGTCCGCTTTTTGTGTTTGAACTTTCATCTCCTGAAAGATTTTCTTCCTGAAACTGATGCAATCTGGCCAATTTGTTTTGGTCTAAATTACCCCTATAAGTTTTTAATCTGTTTCTGATCTAAACAGTCGCTTGGTCGAGTGCACAGGGATCAACTCAATAAGAAAGCGAATCCATGTCATAAAAAAGTGAAACTAACGACCCTGAAATGACCAGAACTTCTTTTCAGCACAAGACATAAAAGTACCATCAAGTTATGCCCCTGAAAAAAATCGTCAAAACGCCCTGATCAGCTTCACTTTAGATTGGTAGAAATCAAAGTACACAAAGATCAAACTGGTCCAGTACTGAGTGTGTCCCATAATTTCCTTGTTTTTCTTTACCCTTTCAACACCACAGACCGAAATAGACTGGTCCAGACAATGGAATAGAGCATACCATTCTGATATTTGGGATTGAAAGTAATACCACCTGGGTTGCTTAAGGGTCCAAATGTTCATCTCTTATGCAGAAGATCCAGGTTCAAATTCCAACTGTGATAACTTTTTAAAGTTTGTAACATACATAACAACTGTCTGTGCCTTCAATGTCTGTTTGCTTAGAATTTGAGGTAAAAGTTACGGGTCTTCCATTTGAGACCTTAGGAGAGCCATGTGCCCGTGTTGTTGGGCCCCTCATTGCTCAAGAGCCTTATTGTGAAGCATGGCCCAAAATTTGAGGCCATTCATAGGGCTTCAGTATCATTTCTACATATGGTATGGTATGGTATTGTTGTTTAACGTCCCACTCAAGAATATNNGCTGGCCGTAGAGCAGGGAGGGTTCTTTAACATGCCAATACCTACCGTGACAAGGGACCTAGGTTTTTACTATCTCATCCTAAAGACAGGGACGGCCAACAGCGGAGTGTTGCTACGGGGCTCGAACCTGGATCTTTTTATTCGCAGTCGAATACGCTAACCACTACGCCACGGAGGCTCTCCTCTCTACATAAAGAATATATTTGCCTGCAGGACATTTAACAGGAATAAAACAAATGAAACAAAGTTCCAAAATGACAAGTCGATTGTTTCAATTCGAAAAAATTTAATTTTCTCAAATTAAGCATTCTACAAATGTGGCTAAAAAAGGAATCCAAAATTGTTTTAAAAATTTTTTTTTTTAAAAAAGTCCAATACCACAGTATTGCCAACCTTCAAAAATTTCATCGGGAGATATTTTTCGGTGACATGGGTAAAGTCAAAATCTAACTAGGAATTGATGAGAAAATTGAAGTTTTTCATGAGGGAGATATGACCTTTCTTGTGAAATGATCAAAATTTTACAAAAAATTAGTCTCCCTATTCATGGGTAAGACTTAGCAAGTATGTGACAACTTTATTTCTTTCAGTGAATGCCCTGCCTCCCTCCCCCACGCGGATAATTTGGACCCCCCCCCCCCCTTGGAAAAAAAATCCTGGATCCATGCATGTATAAGCTTCATGACTGGGAAATGAAGGAGCAAACAAAAAAAGAAAATCACAGGGAAAAAATCCAGAGTAGTATTACAAGGAGCAATCTTTTTTTTTCAATCTGACACAACTAGATTTTAATTTCAATCTCTCAAGATTCTACCAGTTAGAACATCAAATTCAGTCTACCTAGGTAAGGGCAGAGACGTATATAACATACATATACGTCTCTGGGAAGGGGTGACAGACCGCCTAATTACGCTACGGGACTAATTTTCAGGTTCAACACAGGTAAACCTATCATCAAAACACACAAGTCAGGCACGTGTTAGCACGGTGCACACTTGACATAACACACAGGTGAGAAACCATCACAAGCAATTGAAGGGAGATGATTAAAGCCAATGTCAACTAAATCATGTCTTTTAATTACCATCCTCCCTGCTTCGGTGTGCATCGTGAGCTAACGTGAGCGTCGTTGTTTTGGGTGGTTTTAGGGGTTTTCATCTCGTCGGTACACCAAAAGCTTGTTAAAAATACAAAAGGAGTTACAAACAAAAGACGCCCTGCACTGAGTGTCAATTTCCACATGTCAAATGTCATTTACGAGAAGAGACCTTTTCCGTAAAGGATTGTGCAATCGAATAAAAATACCTTTTATCAAGCCATTCACGACAATGTACACACCTCAGCATACTTGAAAGCCAGTAATTATTTTGAAATAAATGGCAAAAATTCACATTTAAATATTTTATGGGGGCAAATTCTGTAAATTGGCTCGGGGTGAACTACGGTTTTACAAACTTTTCGTGTGCCACAGCATACAGCATCTCGTTTATAACCGGATGGAAGTTTTCTCATCTTACTCCCGATTTATATGTCTATTGTCCTCCATGAATACATTCGAAATCTCTATCAAAATGTAGCATTATTGACTCCACAAAAGTTAAACGGAATCACGTCAACATCAAAGCTACAATTAGCGATCCATAATATTCAATGTATCAAATCAAGCTATATTAGGATATCAGAATTTTCATCGAGAACGATTTTCCAATCTTTTGAAATAATGACAAAATCTTTAAAAAAAAAAATTATGGGCCCCTCAGTTTACAATAGCACTGCTGTATGTCTTATCTCGAAAAAAGAAATCCTTCATTCTTGCAGTAATTTAGACATTAAAAAATTGTATTTTTCATTCTGTCGCTAACATAGTTAATTTTCCGTTTCTCATTCATCTACGTTCTATAATGTCTAATCACGCTTGATGATCCCATTTTTCCGAGCATATGTGTAATGTTCCGTGGCTTGTGCTAAACACATGCAAGTCAGATAATATTTTATGTTGGAATGGCTTTGTTATTTTTTTATTGATGCATCCCCACTGTGGCAAACATCGATGATAAATTGAACACTTTCCGTAACTTCTGTTTAATTTTTTTTTCTCATGTAATTGCTGGTCTGCAACGGCGTAGATGCATTCTCCGACCCTTTTGATGTTACAGAAGGCTTATCCCTCTCAAACAAAAGTCTTCATTTTTTTTCTGTGTGTGAATTCTCTTGTTTTTTTTCTATTTAACTCAATGAATATTTGTTGAATAAATATTTGGAATTCTATTGTTGCAGAAGGACGAGGCTTGCCCACCCCTTTGGACAATGAGGGTCAAGTCCTATCATCTGTCCGCAACAATCGGCCTTTACAAACGTAAGCGTTGAGTGTTGGTTAAATTAACACAATTTAACTAGTAATTACCGAATAATGACCAGTTGAATAAAAATTTACATTTGATGAAAATTTTTAATGGTATTGCCAAAGGCGCTCCTCCGAGGGGAAAATTCTTTATCTGCCCAGCCCCTTTAGATGAGTATATCACGAAAATAAAAATAAAAGTATATGTATATACATAACTTGAATAAACAGCATAAAAATCTACCATCTGCAATTATTTATCAATTTTTTAACTTACCTTTTTTTTACATGTACGTATCTATTAATTCATTTATTTTTCGCTATTTTCTCTCAACAATTTTATCACTATGATTGTTTTTATTATGGTGAACGTTATTAAAGAACTTTTATTTACCCTTTTAACTAATATTACTTTTTTCATATTACCTTGATGGTTGATGTCATATTTGCAAAAATAAAAAGATATGAAATATTTTTCCTAGAAATATGATTTCAACAATATATCAAGGAATTAGACTTGAAAACCTTCAAAAATTTCCATGAGGGAGAATTTTCAATCTCAACGGGGGATCCGAATTTTACTGAGAATACTCGATAAGAAATTTTTAGATTTCTAAAAATATTCATTTTTTCATAAAAAATCATCAAAATTTTACATCAAAAATTGGGAGCAGGTCTCCCAATTTATATTTTGAAATTGAAGTAGCTAGGCTTTTTTAAGAGAAACAGAATACATTTTTTTGTGTGCTGTGAAATTTAATTTGAAAGGAATATAAAATATGATTTGTGTGTAGACTAAAAGCAAATACATGTAGTCCATCACAGTTTCCACAGCGATAAGGTACCAATTATAGCCTGTCAATGGTAAACAGTTACCGGGGACATAAATGTCCATGAAATGAATTTGTTTTGATACGTTCCTCTAGCAAGAAATAGACATATATGTATGGGAGAACAAAAAGATTGACAGTAATATACCTGCAAAGTTGACCTATCAACACTGGAAGAAAATCAACAACAATTTTTAACATGACACCAAAGTCGACGACTCGTGTGCTTGCTTTGTTATTGTCTACTCAAAAAATTTTTGCCTATTAATGGTTGGTTGAGTGTATTGTTGTTTAACGTCCCACTCAAGAATCTCTCACTTATATAGAGACTTCACTAATGCTAGTGAAGTGCCACAAATGTTGCCTATGCTAAGTGGTACTTAGGGGCATTGAGCAGGGAGGGTTAGTAGTAATGTGACCTCACCTACTGCGACATGGGACCCAGGTTTTTAGTTTACTGTCTGCAGGGAGCAGATTTGAACCCATGACCTCAATATCAGAAAGTGAACACAACCACCGCTCAGTCATGGCCGCCTCTCTTTCACCTAGTGCAAGAGAGGGGCTTCTTGGATGCTTTACTGTCTAATCTGAAAGTAACAGTACGAAAAAGCCAATTGTCCCTGCCAAGGCACACTCTACCATTGATGCTTTTGACTTGTATAAACTTTGTTTTTCGGTCAAACTTAGGCTATCCTTTAAATATTGATGCTTTGCTGTAAAGCAACTCAGACTTCTTACTATGAGTTGGGAAGAAGGATTTTGCCCTTGTGCGGCACTTCTGGCCATAGAGCAGGGAGGGTTCTTTAACATGCCAACACCTTCCGTAACACGGGACATGGGTTTTCACTGTCTTATCCAAAGGACAGGGAAAGCCAAACAAAGCACAAAGAGGATTCTAACCCAAACAAACAATATTTATTAAGGAAGAACAAATCTACCCTAGTCACAAGTTTCTGCTTTTTTTTGAGATAGCTTTATGTGGCTTGGGTCATCAGAGCAGATAGTAAACATGCAATGGTACCGGTATCAATAAAATGTCAAACTAACACATCAAACTTTCGAAAATATGCATATGAAATCGGCTCTGATTATTTCATGAGTTGTTGAAACGCATTTTTGTATAAGTTTACATCATGATTAAAAAAATAAAGTTTTCAATTTACTTTTAAGATAATCTCTTAAGGTATAAATTACTTTTAATTTAATATAAAGATTAATTTTTCATTTGAAATGCTCGCAATTCAATACTGCAAGGTCACTTAGGGGTCATCGAATGTGACACAAAGCAAACCTCGGAGATGAACCTGACACCTCGACATAAGTTCATCTGCCGATTCCTCCCAGGTGAGCTAATTATGATATAACGATCAAATTCACATTAAAAGTTCATTAACACTGCAAAAATAAATCAACCCAATAAAAAAATTAAATAAAACACATAAAGTTCTTCCAAATTACATAAAAGTTATTCTGACTATAAAATAAAATGTCAATAAAATTTAAATATGAAACCTTCAACATAAATATCCAATAGCAAATTAGCAGCCCATTAAACGAAAATGAAAATGGAAACATTGTTGCCAATTCAACCTTTTCGCAGAGGTGAATGAAATATTTGATATAAAAAAATATTGCTATTAATTATGAATGTCAAAGATTATGAAATTTTATGATGATTTATGAATTTTCAAAAAAATGTATAATTTGATCACTTCAGCTGTATGGGACTCTTAGTGAAATTCAAGTAGTGTCACTCATTAAAACTTGATCGAAAACGAAGACAAAAAATCACAACCCGTCCATATAGTATTTCTCAACGTTACGATAATTTACCTCCATATGATCTCCTAAATGGGGATTCTTTTGTCGCATTTGTTGATGTTTTCGACAAATGTTTACATTCTAAATTACGTATACAAAGGAAAATTGATGCGGGAAATGATACTAGGAAAACATTACTGGACAGGTAATTATAAAAAGAATGGGATTGACACCATTATTGTGAAATCAGGCATGAAATTCATTCTTAATGTTTTCTATGATTTCTTTGAAGCAAAAATATTTTAGCGTTCCTTTGTTGATTTAGGTGTCTTTAACAACTACATGTATCATCCATTTCAATAATTTCGCATGCTGTGCCAATATGACTCCGAATTATTTTTCCGATGATCCGAGAATTTTTTTTCCGTAAGGAGGCATTGTATGTTAGGTTCATATTACTGACATAAATAAGTCGATGAAAAAATAAAACAGTCGTAAATTATGAGTAGATTACTAATAATAGAACCGCTATGTGTAAATGCCCGCTCTCGATTATTTTATTTTGCTTTGTCTGTTGCTGTAAATTTCATTTTCATACCAGAAATTATGTAGAATTCGAACAGTATTATCAGTATAACTAGGAAGGGAAAGGCAAATCTGTTTTTGCTTGTTTCTTTTGTTTGTGTGTGTGTGTGTGTGTTTACTTTTTTTATTTATTTATTTTTTCTGTTCTGTATGATGCCATTTTTACTTATCCTAGTAACCTATGAGTCATTTAAATTTGCGTCGAGTGAATGTAACGAAATAATCGTAAAATCGCAAAAATTTCCAAAGTGACAAACACAGAGTAAGATGTACAAGTTCTACAGTGTGATTTGTCTGGTTTAACCCTTTCACCACTGCAGACCATAATGGACTGGTCCAAGAGGCCAGAAAAGAGTATACTACATCAATACTTGGGGGTGAAAGGGTTAAGATCCATAAGTTCCACAATATTCAAGGGATCATTTTAAGATTTCTTAACTCTATAATGTAGCAAGGTTATGTTAACCCTTTCAATCCCAAGTACCAAAACTGTACACTTTTTTTTACTAGTCCATTACGATTTGTGGGGTTAAAAAGGGCTAAAATCTCATATATTTTCACAATATCATAAGCATCAGTTCACTAATAAATCTTTTCAAAAGTTTTCAGTGTAATATATGTATTCCTGCCTAAAGTGCCACATTGAAAATTTTCTATGGGGATGATTTTTCAATCTCATGGACAAGATTTTAATATACCGTAGGGTCAGTCTATAATGAATCCGCTTAAAGGGAATTAAGCAATATAACAAAGAGGAATAATATCCCAGAAACGATTGACTATTTATCTACATATATAGTAAATTCTGATGCTTAAAATGAAGGATGCCTATAACGAGGTCAAAAGTCAATCCCCTCTGACTTCATTATAGACCAACTCCACTGTAACTCAGATTTAGTAGGAAAATTGAAGTTTTCCAGGGCGGAGACATGCATTTTTTCATGAGAAATTATCAAAATTTTACATAAAAAGTAGGGAGTCTTTCTATTTTTGAGGGGAGACTTGGCAAGTATGGAGCCCTACAAGGTTGCATAAGCTAAATCCAAGTTCTGTATCAAATGCTCATTTTAAATCTTGTATATCTCTATTTGCTTAATCACAACTTACATTTGTACATGTACATGTTAGCTTATGTAATGTAAAAATTTGAGTACATACTTGTACATGTACTAAAAATTTTAAGTAATATACATGTACTATGTCTTTTTCAATATTTCTGATTGAAAATCATACATTAAGCTGAATTTTCCTTATAAGATTTTTAAAAAATGGTTCAGTATTTATCTACATGTACATGTACTCAATCAAAATAAATATTTTTTGCTTGATATCAATAAGAATATTTGCAATTACAAAGCTCAATCTCAATCTGTGTTTTCACTCAAGTTGGTGGCTCTGCCCCAGATCTTTGAGTGTCATGTTCATTTCATCTCATTTCAGTTCAATTTCTTTCAAGTCATTTTCTCATCCGAGTCCTATTTTTTATTTCAAACTGCTCCAGAAGAAACGGTACAATACTGAATGAAAAATCTTACTAAACATGTAACATCAAAAGCAATATTTTTTGTAAAAATGAGCAAAAAACAACAAATAACATACAGTTTTGAATTTTTAAAATGATACAGAAATAAAATCAAAGAAAAACATAAATGGAGAAACTAAGCATTTAATGAGAATATCATTAAATAGTTGAATTCATGCCCACAAACCAAAGTTAAAACTACTAGTTCAACACTGAAACATTTACGACGAACCCCATATCCGGCGAGTGTGCTTGTTATTACTCCATGACAACATCACATGTTTCGAAATTGATTCTTGTGAAATGGACAAGGGATATTTTAATTCAAAAAACATAATGAGAGACTCAGGGAACACGAGAACTGAGTTTTAAATTTTATTACATATGTAACACGAATTGTGCTAAATTTTGATTTAGACAAATTTTGTACACCTACATGTAGGAGTTTATCTCCGGTAATAAGGGTCTCACACTTGACAACATTGAAAATTTATCCAGTGGGAGTTTTTTTTTTTCATCTCATGGGAGAGACTCTAAATCTTACTACGAATTGATAGTATAATTCAAGTTTTTCATGGGGGAGATATGTATTTTATGTAAAGAAATAATCAAGAGTTTATTTTAAAAATAGGGACTATTTATAGGGGAGACTTGGCAAGTATGGAATCTCCAATGTAACAGTTTATTCCTGGCACAAAATATTCATTACTTCTTACCCTTTTCATCTGAGTAACGGAACATTTCCATGGTTTGTTGGATTTGGACCTAAAACCTTTCTACTTAAAAGTGAGAGCACTATAGCATTCGACCACAAAATAGATTCTTCAATACTTGAAGTAAATTTGACTTCATCCTCGAGAAAAAAAACAAATATGAATTTATTTCATTCACAGGAATTATATAAATCTCCATTGACTCATTACTGAGATAAACTTTCATTCGATAGATGATCTGTTGTATAAAACAACATTTATCCCAATATCAGATATCCGTTCATCTCTGCTGACTTCATTCTGAATCGAGTTCAAATATTCCGAACAATATCTTACTGACTTTGAAATACTAGTTAGTTCTAATTTGATTAATTTCTTCTTTTATTAATTGATTACTTTACAATCAGTTCCCTATGTTCTGAATTAAACCAACATCTTGGATAAATTTTTCCCATGGGACCCATCAAGGAAGTAACAGGATCCATGAAACAGATTACTCCTTGGAGTGTTATATTTAGAATTTTTAATTGTCTAACGAGGAAAATGTCGTTATTTCTGTTTTAACCTCAGAATCATTACATTCTATCCAACAAATTCACCGAATCAAAGAAATCGGATATAGGAAGAGATCTATACTTCAATGAATCGTTTTGATGATGAGTTATAATCTGTTCTATTTAATTTTTTTTGTTCACTTTTGTAAATTCCTAACTGGCCTGATCCTCCTTATCTGTAATAATCAAAGTGTGATGGGTGGAAAGAAAGTCAAAGATCATTTACGAATTTCGCTTTTTTTTTTAAATCAAGATTAGCCTACCCATTCTGTAATACGGCTAACATGATTGTCACATGAATGGCCGTATTATCGTTAAAAAGTCAAACCACTCTCTCAACCTCTTTGTGTAGTTAAAAGATACTAGAAATTCAATTCCTTCAGTTCAATTTGCCATGACTCAGAAGACCTTGACCAGTCGTTTCAATTTCTTTTTTTTTTTTTGTATTCTTGGTCTTGTGCAATCGATCTTAATAAGAAACACACTCCCGTAGATACGTTTTGGTAAACACAATAATGATATGAAGTGATCGCTTACTTGGAGTGGGTATCCGGGAATGTCGATTTCAGACCTCTGGTTTGTAGGACAGAATTCACCTGTTTAACAAGTAATATGAAATAAACATCATTTGACCGTCACCTTTTACTTCCGTGTCCAATAATAGAAACATGAAATCTTGTACCTACCTGAGAATTATACCTCAAAATAGAAAACTGAGACCTTCCTAGATGACATTAACTGAATTCATTAGATTAAAAAGGAAAGTAAAAATAAACGAATGAATGTGACAAAAAAAAAATTGATGTATTTTAAGCAGAAACTTGCTTAAAGACTATCTAGCTTAGGAGATCACATTTGTAAACAAGAGGCCCTTGGCCGCATCGCTCACCTGAGCATTTTGTTTCACAAAGTAGCAGAAATTTTGGATTGACAATATGTCACTACATAAAGGTATTGGCAAAGATTAAACTGTCATCTTTGAATACAAAAACTTTGCATTAACTTTTCTTTGAGAAGAAGATTTTTAAAGATATTTCCTTATATAAACCAATGTTAAACTTTGGACCCCTATTGTGACCCCATGCTTACTCCGGGGGCAACCATTTGAACAAACTTGAATCTACACTACAAGGTATGTAATGATGCTACTAAAATAATCTGACATATTGTACACTACAGTCGAACCTATTTTAAGAGACCATCCATGGGAAGAAGCAAAAATGGGTCACATATGACAGGTGGTCTCTTAATTCAGGTGATTTATATACGAAAAAGACATTTTGGGAACTTTACATTTAGGTCACATAAGACAGGTTTTCCTTTAATTCAGTGGGTCACTAAGGCAGGTTAGACTGTAATTATTTTGAGATGATTTTTAAAGACATTTTTGAGATGATTTTTAAAGAAATTTTCTCTTTTTAAAGATATTCTCACTTGAGCCTATGGCTCAGGTGAGCTAAAAAGACCATCATGAATATTCAGTTTTAACATCACTCTTGAGCTCACCAGGATGTACAAGTCTGGGGCGCTAGAGCCACACTTCAAGCGTTATTGTGTGTCTGTAGACGAAACATTAGCCTTGGTGGGTGGGTGGGTGTGGGGAATGTTAAAGAACCCTCACTACTCAATGGCCATATGAGTGCTGAGTAAGACAAAATTTCTTGCACTTCATCAGTATTAGTGACATCTTCATATACTGTATACCGGGAAATGTTCGCCCCCATTTTATTTTCGTCCCTTTCACCCTCATTGTCAGTGGGCAAATTCAAAATTGGGCGAATTTAAAAAGCTTATATCTCTCAAATAGAATGATGATGAAGCTATGTGAATTTAAAACGGGGCGAAACTGTTTACCAGTGTGTTAGGGCGAAAATAATATGGGCGAAAATAACGCTGTATACAGTAAGTGAAAGATTCTTGAGTGGGATGTTAAACAACAATACAGCCTTCCAACCAATGGAATGTTCAGTAGTACAAAGTTCTCATCACACAGTCCAGCATTGTTGCCCCCCCCCTCTCCCATGACAAACCTTATTCTATATTTCTACTTCACCTTGTCCTCTTGTTCTGAAATAACATCAGGAGACCATGCCTCACTGTCTTGTAAACCATTTTCAAATGCCTGTTGTGATTGTGAAAATTTAAGTTTACCATAAGCAGCGACTGTATTTGTTGTCCTTAGCAACATTTTTATGCCCCCGTGATCGAAGATCGGGGGGCATATTGTTTTTGGTCTGTCTGTCTGTCTGTCTGTTTGTCTGTCTGTTTGTCTGTCTGTCTGTTTGTCTGCACACATGG
>JACSZP010054504.1:0-10257 GCA_016161895.1 Pinna nobilis | reverse complement strand
AATTTCACCAAATCCATTTTTCATCATCGACTATTTTTTCTAAATCTATTTAAGATTTTACCTTATTTCGAATGTCTCACCTACTTATTACTTTCAAGGAAATAGACATCTCAATAGAATTGTCGATTTCAACCACATCTGCCATTACAATAACACCGTGAAATTGTGTTGAAAAGGTACAGATTTATTTCAAATGAACTGTGAGGTTATTATTGTATGTTCCTCTACTAAGTCTCATTTAATGCCAATACATATCTTTTACCTGAAATGTATTTTTTCTTTTAATTGACAAATTTTTGTTACAGACAATAGAGTTTTCTTATTTCATCCTCCGTTTGCAGATAAGCGTTTGATACATATTTAAGACCATTATAGGGGAGCCACCAGAATTCTTGGCGTCTAAAATAGATTCTTTGCGCATGTTGTAGGAGTATAAAAACTTGATGAGTAAATTTAACGCATCAACGAAAATAAGATAAGCATTGCAAATGTGTTACTATCAGTTCACTTCCGATTGTGTTTTCCATTTGACAATTGAGTGCAAATCTCAAGAACCGTGCAACTGACAACTTATTTTTCCTACCGTGTAAATGTATGGTGGGTATAGTATTGAGAGAGAAAAAAATACATATACACGCGAGTTTCTTAATTGGCTAAATGCGATACCATCTTTCTTGTAGGAGCGAACTATTGCGTCTATCTGACTGTTGGTGAAGAATTTATCTGATGAATTTTGGGAAACTTCAAAACGATGAAAGCGATGTTTTCAATGAGTTTCGTAAAAAGTATATATGTTTAGAGTATTTGATGTTTCTCTATACGCTGTCATTAAAATTCTGCAATCATATAAAAACGATAAAAATCGGCATTTTACTTTGTGTCGACTGAAGCAGTGTCATTATCCGGCGTGATTCTAATCTATATGGAAATTATGAAATATATTATCAATTCTTTAACGAATATACACTTTTTCATGTTCCGCAATTCTACTTCTTGAACTAATAGGACAAACATATTCAAAAGGAATCTTCTCCTGTATCTTTTTCCCGTTTATCATTTAGCATCCTTCGTATCTTACCTGAGATCTATCACGCTCCTCTTGTGGCTTTGTTTGGAGGCGTTTTTGGCAGAGGCAATCTAAGCGAACATGCACAATCTCATACCGAAATGTAAATACGGAGCCAAAAAGCGAGAATTCATACAGAAAAACACGGCACTCACACTTCTTTTTGTACTTTGTTTTTTATTTCCAATCAAAACATATCATTAAAATGCTAAGCAGTGTTGATAGTTATTTTCTTTATATTATATATACAGAACATGCAATTTTTGACAGAATGTTAGTATATAACTCAGACAAGCCGAAACAGGTGCGAGGGATAGTGCGATTGACGGCTTTCACTCTTACAGTACAAACCAAAACCAAAAATATTTCTTTTACAGTGTAAATGAGATTTTTTATCTACCAATAAAAATGTTTTCTTTTAATAAAAGTCAATGTTTATTAAGTGAAAATATAATTAGTTGAAAAAAAGCGAATATGTCAGTAATGAGTATTTTGTTTAATTGAATCTATAACTGGGCAATGGAAATGATATAAATTGCTAATACCGTTAGATATGACAAATGTGACAAAATAAGAAAATATGAACTACTGCTTCTACTATTTCTACAATTACTCTTTTGGTAGTAGTATGAAGTAGTAGAAGTAGTAGTAGTAGTAGTCTACTATAGCTACTACTAATAGTTCTACAATTATTGCTGCTTTTGCTACTTCTTATAATAATAACAATAATAGAAATAATTATAACAATAATAAAAATTATAATAATAATTATAAAAATAATGATAATGAAAGAATTATGATGATAATAATAATGATAGTAATAATAATAATAATAATAGTAATAATAATAATAATAAAAATAATAATAAATAATAATAATAATAATGATAATACATTAATAAAAATAATAAAAATAATAATAATAATAAGAAGAAGAATAACAATAATAATTATTATAATAATAAAATGATAATAATAATAATAATAATAATTATAATATATGTAGTAATATGTGATCAGTCATGAGAATTTTGACCCAAATATTGTACCTGGGCCAAATAGAGATTTTTGTCTTATATCATATCCACAACCATCCAAAACACAATAGTGAAGTTTTACTTTTATACACCATGACGTGCAAAAATTATAAAATGCAGTTTTCGGGTTTTGTATCATGATGACATCATTATTCTGAACATTACGTAACGTCTCATTTAAGCACAAAATATCACGGCGGGTCACATATTTATATTTACTATTGTATCAATACCATCATCATCGTTAAAAGGATGATCATGATCAAAATAATAAGTTATCATTACAATGTCACAAGGCATAATGATATTATCACGATAGCAATATTATATCACATAAAAGTAATGATAAAAAAGAATAATTTTCATTATTACAATGACATTTCTAATGCCATTGTAATAATACCAACCGTGTCAAAAATATCAGTCTTTTTTTCAAAATGACGGGGAAAAGTTCCCCTCATGAAAAGAATTCGTTGTTGTGGTTGCATTGTTGTTTAAAGTCCCACTCAAGAATAATTCACTTATATGGAGACGTCACCGTGTGCTTGTGAAGGGCGACAAATTTTGCCTGTGCTCGGCACTGCCGGCCGTAGTGCAGGGATGGTTCTTTAACGTGCCAATACCTTCTGTGACACGGGACCTCGGTTTTTACTGTCTCATCCGAAAGGCAGGGACGGTAAACAGCGGGGTGGCGCTGCGGGAATCGAACCCCGGGCCCTTTGATTCAAAGTCGAACACGCTAACCACTCGGCTGCGTGAAAAGAATTCGTTAAGTAAGAAGACTATAATCTTAGATTCAGGACATTTTTTGCATTGCAATAAACAGGAAAGAGAAATCAATTTGTAAAAAAAGGTAATATATTTTTCTTGTCTTTACGCATGTGAATATAAATTACTGTACAAAGGACAGTAATTAGCTCAGAAATCTGTGTTGTTCAATCTTAATTTTCCTCAGACTGACGTGAAAGACTGTTCCATATCTACAGTCGTCATCTTGGATTCAACAGCATCGGAAATATGAGGGGTCAATTCCTTTTAACAACGTTTTCTGCAATAAAATTGCACATTTATTGCCAAATTGTGACACGTGACGGCGAAGAGTGCATAAATTTAATGTTTAGATACACGGAGATATGAACCAAAAAGTCGAAATTTAATCAGAAGTGATGATTGGTCTTCCGAGGTGTTCCGTCGGACATTGATGTGACAGAGTTTAACACAAATAGAACCGGTGTCGTCATGGGAAAACTCACCGTAATTTTGAAGATCGTAATAACTGTCACATTAAAGGCCGCTTGGCCATCAACAATCATGTCCTTTTTTCTGTAGATATATATGCTCTTTGAAAGTTTGTTTTTAATGAGAAAGGAGACTTGAAAAAAATGAGCCCGTTGCAACTCTATGCTTAGATGTTTCACCAATTAGTATTTTAGCTTCACGTTAAATAACATCACTAACAAATGCAATTAGCTCAGATTAAAAAAAAAATATGATATGACTGTAGAGGTCACTCGACAATTTAACTTTCAAAAATATTTGAGAAAGAAAACAAAACCCGATAAAATAGTTATAGAAACCGCTTAATTTGCAAAGGGTGGCTTTTATCAAATCAAATGTTGGACAATTTACTTAACATGGGTTTTGTGAAGTTGATCAAAACTTTTTCAAATCAAGAACGCGTCATAATGGCATGAAATTGTAATAAATATTTTTTCCTGTGTTCATGCAAAGCTAGATAGCCTAACCTGTTATAGTTCTCACAAGATGAGTGATGGGTTTGTAAAAGCTACTCTAAATGATAATCTACTAGGTAAATTGCTAATATGTTAAAAAAAAGCACAAATAAGCAAAATGTCAGTTATTAACTTTAAGTCTAAGAATTGGTCAATTTCCATTATCGTTTACAGATTCTGTAGTTCATCTTACAAGCATAGTTCCTTTTCTCGAATAACTGAACTAATAATCAACTATTTAAAAAAGTAATAAAAAAGAATATCGAAACGAACCAACTTTGAACCCTTTGAACCGTTGTGTTTATTTGTTTGCGTATTTATTTTAGGAAATAGTGCAAGTTAAAAATGAACTTATCAAAGTACATGTATTTAATTAATACAAAATCATACGATAATCACCATGTTAGTATAAATAATATCAATTCAAGTTATAATGATTATGTGTTAAAACGATTCAAGTTTATAGATGATGATAATAAAAATAATGACAATAATTATTATGATAATGGTAGAAATAAAGGTAATGAAGATGTTGAATAATATTGAGCTTGTCACAGCAAAATCTGCATTTCCATGAAATATCCCCAAACTCACAATAATATGAAAAAGTACAAGTCTATAAGCAATTATAGATCATGATAACATTCACAGATACACATTCACCACGTTACATTCTAATTGTTCGAATAAATACAGCCTAAAAAATCTGTATTTCAAGCTTTGAAATTACACTTTTTACTTTGAATACTAAGTTAAATGTTTTCTTTAATTTATCTCAAACGGGTGTTCTTAAATAGTTTGAAACAAATTATTCTCAATTCCTGAATGAATGATGTAAACTTAAACATAATGCTTTATTTTATTGAGATTATGCGCAACAATTTGGTTAAAGCAGAAGAATAACAAATTCCCCTACATGTTTAATTACTGCTAATGTTGTTTAGGAATTTCTAATTTTCTGCGAGTTGGCAAAATCATAGGAGATAGAAAAAACTGCGAAAGAAATGTGGTTGTCGAATGAGAGTCATTTTACCTTATTTTACTTTCATTTTCGATTCAATTATAATCATATTTATAATACGTTACTTTAAATGGTACCATCGAACCTCTTTATTGAGACCACCCAAGTCTCTGGCTATATTGGTCTGTTTGGTCAAGTGGACTCGTACGTGATGTGGTCTTTAGGTGAGGTTCCAGTGTATATTCTTACTGTTTTAAACAATGCTATTTAGATATAATGTATCAATTAATATAGATATATCCTTCCAGGTTATTGTAATACTAACCAAACAAATAAAGCATGGCTAATTTTATTGTCAATTCGTTATTCATTTCAAATTACATAAATTTGATATTGGATAAAAACCATATGATTTATAAGTTGTTATGAGATGAATTCAGAATTCAATTGAACAATGTCCTTACCTATGAACTTTTCCAAATATGGAACCAATACAAACACCTGTTGATTTTGTAGACTATACCGTAATAAAAAAAAGTAATAGATAATTGATTATGTTCTAAGCTTTCTTGGTTTGTTGCAGATTTCAGAAAATAATCGACTTACCAATTCCCGAAAAGGACAACAAACACCGAATGGTGGTGTTTTGAATCTTTTGGAATGTTTCACCCATCATCAATGCCAGTATTATCTTACCTATGCCTAACATGTCCGAGCGAGCCACTGAATAGAATGAAAATCTGCCTCTTGTGACCTATACATCCTTCTAATGGAAACATGTTCCTATACAAGTCACCTGAATTAAGAAACCACCTGTCATACATAACCCTTCTACATCTTCCATTGTACAGTCTCTGAAAACAGGTTAGACTATATATACAAAAACTAGTCATGCCACCAACGAAACCTTCAAGACGTAAGCTGATCAGTCTACCGTGGCAAAAGAACAAACCCAAATACTTAAGAGTTTGAAAAAAGTTATACAGTACAGGTTAAGTATGATATTGCCAATGGTTTCTTTGAAATCCGACAACGGAAGGTCCGGAGGACCAAGGTTCAGTAGTCAGCGTTTTTACTTTCTAACTGGAGATTGTGGGTTAAAATCCGCGCCGCCCTGTGGCTGATTTCTCGGTCCTTCGATTGAGACAGGGGGTCCTGTGCCACAGTGGGTGTCGGTATGTTACAGAACCCTCGCTGTTCAATGGTCATAAAGGCCCAGCATAGGCAAATTCTTTCACATTCACCGGCAGTGTCTCCATATAAGTGAAAGATTCTTGAGTGGGACGTTATTAGATAAAGATTCAACAAAACAATAAATCAAGGAAGGTCAAAAGAAATTTGATAGGGGACTAATACTTTTTTCTTACTCTACTCATTGTGAACTTCAAATACAGTCCTACCTAGGAAAATAAACTGTCAAAGATGATAGCATGTAACACTCTTTGCAGGCAAAGGTTTCTTTTTGATAAAAGACTAAATGCTGAACCATTTTGCAACCTCTAACTGAGTGCATAGCTAATATAGGGACCTGAAAGCAAAATACGTTTGCCATGACGTAGGAATAGTGTGTGTTCCGCATACTACTTAAGGATGTTTCTGCGTAATTGAAGCACGACCATTTTACGGTATATCCATTCGCCTATCAAACTCAGGAAGCTGACATGAAAGAGTAAGTTCAATATGAAAGTTGGATGGATATATCCATATTTATTCCATATCTAAAGATAACAGCATCAGACGGCACCACATGCATAACCAGAAGAGGAGTGACATCAGATACCAGGAATGCGTTCAATGTTGTAGCCGCTTCGCTTCGTAACGATTTAAATAATTCAGCTACGTCTTGGTTTGAACGGTTTGGCTACAAACTAAGCGTAAAGAAAAGACGCCGCGTTCCGCTTGCAGTAAATATGACGTACATGTATTCTTACCTCACGTTAAATGAACTTCAGCTACGCAAACCGGCTCGTAGTAGCTACAACACTGAACGCAACGTAGTTGCATGCTGGTCGCGTATGTTGACTGCTCCTGGACACCTGATCCCACTCGTTCAGCGAGTTTCAATAATGCGTTTCGTATACTTAATATGTCATGATCATTTAGACAACGATTTCTTGTATCTTTCAGAATCAACCAAGTGTTTTTTTTTAATTTCACATGAAGAGAAATTTCTGACAATTTTTCAGTCAAAACAGCAAACTAAATTGCAGTTAACCAACCTTACTTATACAAAAATTATATTGCAACAACCATATAGGAGAATGGATGAGATCGTTTTAACGTATTGCATATGCCAATTGTGAGGAATATAATTCATGTTTATAATTTCAAGGCCGTAACAAGCATCAAACAAGCATTTGACAATTAATATATTTTACACAATGCCAAACAAATGTGCAAAAAATATAAAAAGAAAAATACATTTTTCATTTTTATTATGTTTAGACATGTATTTCTTCATAATTGCCATTACACCAAGAACATACATGCACTTTTAAAAGTCATTGTTCAGAGAATTTTGTTAATTTTTACTGTCGTTGCTATGCGAATCATTCCAAGTGTTAACGCCATAGTAATTGTTTTCTCACTGATGATACGATCTCAATTCCGGAATCGTCATACCGAACATTTTATTCCGTCATTTATACACCCCTTAACGATCATCATCTCATTACAGTAACCAAATTCCAATGATAATTTAGGACAACAAATCCTTTCCGCCAAAGATAATGGAATACCATGTCGTATTTTCATGTGGGGGCAAGGTGATAAATTACGTATACAAGATCAAGCATGCAAAGACTATTCCCCATTCACATAATTCAAAAATATTTCAGCTAACAGGGGTTAATTGAATTTCCACAGGGAGTAATACTTTAGATTGAAGTGACAACTTTGAATAGTTCCCGTTACGAGGCGGCAAGCGTGAAAAGTTAAATATTGCAAATTACAATTTACTGTCATTCCCTCCCCGGGCGTACATATACGACCGCGTCCCGACCCCCAGGAGTTCGGTATTTCCGTAGGCCACTGATGATCAAATTTTGGGTTATGGGGAACGCGACCGAGAAATTACAAATGGCTTGTCAGATCGTAAGTCGTCACATTTGTCTATCAACAAGGGTATCTAGTGATGTTTTATGTACGGTAACGATAGATCGTTCACAATTGAAACCAGATGCTCGAATTTGAGTTTTCATGGCAATATTTTGAAAAAGAATATTGTTCTGCGTATTTAGTGTACCAGATGGGTTTCTGTGTTATCTTTGCTCCCCTTAATACTGGTCAGATAGCCTCGAAAAGTTGTCAGAGAGTTTAACCACTTTCAATGTACTTAGTTTTTTTTCAGAAATTTCTCGAAAGCCAAGTGTTAATGTTATAATTGCTTAATGTTTTTCTTGTATTGAAACGCCGCCGTATGCAGGCGAACAACTACTGTAAATCCGGTATTATTCGCGATAATATTATATTCGCGTATTTACGCAAGAACACATACACGCGGGAAAAAAATATCGCTAAAAATACAAACGATATTCGCATGCATCTTACAATATTAATATTTAAACTGACGTGCACACACGCGAAAATATAGTATCGCGAATAAGTACTTGTCGATTTATTCGCCAAAATAAATTTACAGTATACACCTCAGCACTGAGTAATGAGGATTCTTCAGCGTCCTACTACACTTACTGTTACACGGAACCTCGGGTTGACTGTCTCATACTGAGGACAGAAAAGGATCAGCCTTGTATATTGCCAAATCAGTCGATATGGACCACACAAGAAAATTTCTAACAAGACATAGATGCTTCAGGAAATAAAAAAAAAACCCAAATGTCTGCTTTTCAATGCAACTCTTGAAGTGCACGTATTCCGGGTCATTGATTCTATAAGTTTGAGTTTGAATCTAATTTTTACAAACCTTGTAATTTTTCAAGAATGCGGTTTATCGGAATTGTGATTTCCTTAGTGTAAATGAACAGAAGTTTGATATCATAGGTAATATTCGTGCAGAGACCGAGTCTCAGCGATGACCTGATTATAAGTCTTTTTATATTCCTGAGGTAAGATATTTTTAACCGAGGCTCTGTGCCTAGGATTCAATGGAAATGTTAAGATTTCTTTGCTGCTTAGGATCCAGTTCTTAGCATAAATCTAAATCTCTTATACCCGTGTCAAGCTTGAAGCTACATGCATCATGATATCATTGAAATTTTATTGAGAGATGCGTAAAAAATATTCAAATTCTATTATGATTGTTCATCTCTGGAAACCGTCCTAAAATACAAAATATACATTTAATGTCTCAACTCTCCCAAAGATTGAATTTTCGCTGTCAAAAAAATTATATTTTGAGTGCCCTCGAGTAAACCTATGTATTTAACTTTCAAACGATTGATATTATAAGAAACCAATTTGCATTTCCATGTAAATCTAGTCATTAAACAGAGATAGGATATAATTAAAATATCGAATTTGTGTCCGGCATCGTAGTTAAGAGAGCTGACTTTGCAATAACCAGACACAAAGAAATTAAGCGTCTAGCCCAATCTTCTAAAAGACATGTTATAACCCTTATGTCTCTCTAAAGCACTTCAGAGAATAAAATTGCATAATTAAATACAACCGATTCGAACTATAATCCTATGTCCCGTTTATTAAAAACATAGATACATACACAAATATACTTATAAGTATATGTTTGACAAGAGTCAAGACGCCAGTCGGACTAGATTGGTGCTCTAGTACTAGTAGGATACTATAGATGTACACAAGGTGTTCTCTAATCGACTTCACGTGCCATGTTTGAAGGCGTGTATTTTTTTTAGTAACTATACACTTTTATTGTATAAATCTGTGCTTTATTTGAGACTGCTAATTATACGCGTAAAATGCATTACAATATCAAATTCCTCTCTTAGTTTTGTTGTACCTGTTTGTTGTTGTTGTTGTTGTACTTGTGTATTGTTGCTGGTGATGTTGTTGAATTAATTATTTTAACATAATTTCAGGCATATCGTGGCGTCCTCGATGCTGAGAAAGATTCCAGAAATATTAGTCTATGATATGACAACTTAATTATAGCGATAAAATTTACTTTTATTACTACATGTACCTTGTAATCATTATCCAAAATACATTTAAATATTTTAATGTAAATAAGCCTTTTGAATATTTGAAGGAAAAAATTTTAAAAAATTATATCAAGACCCTTGGATATACCTGTTCCATGGAAATCTTCAAGAACACTGAAGATAAAAGCTCGAGGAAAAGGCTACAAATTGAAGATCTGGTTGAAAATTGGGTTCCCCTCTCGTACTACAGTACACCATCCAACATCCTTATTAGTGAAACTTCTCATGGTTTAACGAACTCCTTAATAGGCCCCAAAACTACCTGAAAAATCAAATTCTTGAACATCGTATTCCTCTGTGGATAGTTTCTAGGCGAGTCGTT
>JACSZP010054483.1:3478-15123 GCA_016161895.1 Pinna nobilis | reverse complement strand
TGGACATTAACATGTACAGAGGAGCCTCATTAATCTGGACATTAACATGTACAGAGGAGCCTCATTAATCTGGACATTAACATGTACAGAGGAGCCTCATTAATCTGGACATTAACATGTACAGAGGAGCCTCATTAATCTGGACATTAACATGTACAGAGGAGCCTCATTAATCTGGGCACCTTTGTTCCCAGTGAAAATGTCCAGATTACTGAAGCATCCGGATTATTGAAGAACTTTCAATAGTTGCAAATGCAAATTAAAAATTCTGTCCCTAGCAAATTCCGTCCGGAAGGTGAAGCATCCGGATTATTGACGTCCGGATTAATGAAGCTCGACTATACGACCATGGTCCTTACCGTCTCATCTGAAAGAAAGCAGAGGCCAGTCACTTCTTATCAGTAGACTTGAACCCAAGACCCCATATTCTACTACACCAGTTGGTTCTGCTACTCAGCTAGAGTTCTTCAGTGCTTAAATAGTACACTGTCAAATATGTTCACTTGGTATTAAATTGACCTTTACTTTTCTCTTCTAAAAATTGTTAAATTTGATGAAGCTGCACTACAAAGCACCTCAAACAAACATTAAAAATGCATTGTAATGACACTGAATTTTCTGCCAGTGTAATGGGTCAATTGTTATGGTAATGAAAGCATCATAAAAGAGATCAAACCAAGAAAGTGAAAAACAAGACTGGGAATCCAACCCAGGTCTTAGGCACAAGCCACAATTTACAAATTTTAAGACACTTGCTTTGTTACTGAAATATCATTTATTTTGGTTCATCATGTGAAAAAGAAAAATTCATATAACAGTATAGCACAAAACACAATCATACTACAAACTTAAATAAAAGCATGAAACATAGAGCTGTAACTTAAATAGAAACAGAGCTGAAACAATGTTCAGTGTACAAGGAGTAAAACCATTATATGGAAATGCACTCATTCTGCAGGACAAGAATAAAGGAGGCTCATTATTTATCTGTTGTTGTTGTTGCGATGTTGTTCAACATCCCACTCAAAGATATTTCACTCATATGGAGACGTCACCGTGTGCTGGTGAAGGGCGACAAATTTTGCCTGTGCTCAGCACTGCTGGCCGTAGAGCAGGGAGGGTTCTTTAACGTGCCAACACCTACTGTGACATGGGACCTCAATTTTCTCAATCGAAAGACAGGGACAGTAAAAACCATGGAGTGTCGCTGCAGGAATCGAACCCCGAACCCCTCGGCTAGAAGTCGAACATGCTAACCACTCGGCCACGGAGGCCCCTTATTTATCTGTAAACAAAGGTATACAACCACAGTAACTAGGAGTTCTTGTATATAAAAAGACATACATACTTATAGTACTATAAACAAAGGTATACAACCACAGTAACTAGGAGTTCTTGTATATAAAAAGACATACATACTTATAGTACTATAAACAAAGTTTGGTTATCTATCATAATATGCTCCACAGAATCAACATACCCTGTATTAGATTTTAGCAATTGACAAATACAAAGTATCTGGATAACCTAACTCATCACACTCAAAACTTCAGTCTCCATGGATATGATCAACTTGTAGACCAGAATTGCTTTGCAATCTAGTCACCGATCATCACAATAGTTTTTGTCAAACAAGAAATGTTTTTCCTATTGCAGGGTATGTTTCAGAAACACTGGATGTATGTATGGATGGCATCCTAAAGTTTGCAGGGGAAAATGCACAAGATAAGTTTTTGAACTGCAGGTTGAATTTTATCAACATCACACAGTAAACTTTAGTAAGACTATTTAAAGCTGGTCCTTGTGAATGTACAATATATATACCCAAGGCTCATCACTCACATTTGAGTTACCTGTACTTAAATTTGTCCAAAGAGAAGGTCAAGGGGAACAGAATTTCTGTTAAGGAAGTAGAGGCCCTGTAACATAATACATGTAGCAGTAATGCACTTATGGTAATGTTATTGTTATAAATTTGTAATTCACATGCCGACTTTAACAGACCTGCTTAAAAAAGTTTACACCCCCAAGTCATCAATTCAAGGGATTTATCTAGTATTAATGTTTTGTTTTTAATATAAAATGGCACATTTGCATATATGTATTGATATGCACTCTCACTATCATCATTTATGTCCTAAAATATGTAAAAACAGCTACCACGGTCAATGATTTATGAGAAAAAGAAATTTCTTTCAACACATAGGTTTGATTATCAATTAAAAAAGTGGAGTGTCTTTACACTATTACTTTGATTATCACAAAAAGAACATACAACCCGACATGAATTACTAAATGACAATGATGCATATTACATGTTAAAACCAGCACACTGGATCACAAAATTATAGCTTTGTCTACAAGTAAAACCACAAGAACCAATAGAGTTAAAATCAGCATACCAGAGTATAAAACACTTCGAACTAAAACCAAGAGGTGCAACACTCTTCTTCTATCTAAAAATAAGTCACAACTCAGTTGCCTTGCCACATGAGCAAGATCATTTAAACAAAAACAACATTTTTTTCTTAAAACTAAATAATGCTTTTGCCAATTTTTCAAAGAATAGTTAGTCAAAAACCAGCTGGTGGGTACAATTATAGGCAGGTTGATTTCTAGCAATCCTGAAATAGTTTTTTCGCTGACGTTTTTGTCTTAGTTTTTTTTGCTGGCGTTTTTATATTATTGTTTTTGATGTTTTTGTATTAGCTTTTTTGCTGACGTTTTTGTATTAGCTTTTTTGCTGACGTTTTTGATTTAGTTTTTTTGCTTACATTTTTGTATTATTTTACACCATGCTCTATCAATCATATGGTGTAATCCAGTCTTTAGTGCTTGTGGAGGTCTACAATTGTACATGCATGATTAGATCAGTAAATTCTGACTATCAAAAGCAACTAGAGTCGCACAAGAGCAAAAGAGGAGAAGTCTTGTAATGTAAAGTTTGATGCTCCAATCATAGGTCTACAGGGGCCCCTATCCTTATACAGTGTGAAAGGTATAACGATTAAAGTACTGGTCAACATCAGTGCCATATCTAAATATCTTTAGAGACCAAAAATGTACCTCTGGAAAAACAGAGACTTTACTTCTCACCAAGAAAATTTCAGACTAGTGAAAGATGAAAGAAACAATGGCTGCCATCTTTGAGCAATGCTAGACAACATCTGAAGCAAAACCACGCAACAACCACTCAAGCTAATTTTCATTCAAATTGGAATGATACAAGTACCTTATGAAAGGAAGACTTTTAATTTTGTTTTGCATATTCCTGTTGAATTTTACAAGAAAAAAAAGAACAACTTTTTGCATATCTATGTTGAGTATGCATTATTCAGTCAAAATGAAAAACCATTCAAAGTTGATTAATAAAACCTGTATTATATATTGGAAGTATCACAACTTCAGTTCTACAGCCAAAACTCAAAAACCTTCTCACTTGTAAAACAGTAATAAAGGCAATTGGAGGAAAATTCTATTTTTAGCAATGCAACAAGTCAAAATAGCAACATGCCTCTTATTTCAATACGGTGAAATTTCCTCTTCCTTTGTATAGATTGACAAGAAATAATCAGTACAAAAGAAGTTTTGTATAAAACACCAGAAATAAATACAAGTATTCCACAACAATGGACAGACATTTTAAGTTCAGATTTGTTTGTATTTATGGTGCTGCTGTGGTGGTCGCTGATGATGAAGAATCTGACTTCTTTTTAAATACACCAGCTCCGTATAAAATCAAAACTACGATGATGACGAGAATGACAAACACGACTGCGGCTATGATCAGCTTCATCTTAGTGTTCTTCCACCAATACTTCCTGGTTATGCGTTTGGCTGTCTTTTGAAATGTCGCTGACTGCAAATGATCAGAAATATAGAGTGTATAACGTTAAATACATTAATTGTGGTAAAAGTTGTAAGAAGTCTACAATGGTACTGGACAAGAAATCGGCTTTGTTATTTTTGCACTTTTTGTTTATTTCAATAACAAGTTACTTGCATATACATTTGTATCAATACATTTTTTAATGAAATGTGAAGCATGAAATCGTAACTTTTGCACACTTAAATATACAAAACTTGCTGCTTTACGGTCCTGTGATGTACAGGCAAATTCTGTGATATGGGACCTCAGATTTATCTGTTTTATTCAAATATACCCATTGAAGACAACTGTACAAAATGTCAAAATACTATGATGGACAGATTTTGGATTGTTCTTTATCCCAACTCCTTCAATTCTTATATATAAGAGCTACTATAAGGATTATTAGAATGCTTAAGATAAGTAATTAGTACACATACACTAGCTTCTAGTTCCTCTGTTTTGTCTATCAGATTTTCCAGTCTTTCACCTCTCTCTAACACACGGTCAATATTCTGTGTCATAACATCTTTAACCTCATCAACTTGAGATCTCAGAGCTGATATATGATCACCTGCTCCTGGCTTAGAAAATTTCTCCTGAAATAAACAAAATCATAAAGCATCTCAATATGGAATTAGCAATATCAGTGAACATCCCTTTATTGTAGACTTTATTACCATTATGACGGAGTCACCTCTCTTTGGGAACTCTTGTACGCATAACGTTAGAAAAGGAACAAGTTTAGGGAGACAACACAATAATTTTGGGACATTCAGAGTGACGTGTCAATAAAACCATGATGTTAACAAGGCTATATGTATGCATGATTCAATGTTTAATGAGACTAAACAAGCTAGGTCAACGATGTTTTGCAATAAAATGTAGTAATAATAGTAAAAAGGACAAAAATATCAAATTTTCTAATTACCCTAGTTTGAAAAAACGTCTACAAGTAGGCTAATTTCAGCTAGTCCAGTGGGACTAATCATTCTGCAGCGGATATTCGGAGTGACTTTAATCGTTGGTCAAGTTGAAAATTTAGGCCCTCACACACTCTAACGAGTTCTTTTCTTTTATAATCATTGGAAAAAATAAATCCTTTTTAATTCAAATAATTAGTTTAAATGATTGAACTTGATCATAAGATATTGTAATACAAAGTACTAAGAATTACTTCTGTGTTTACATAGCAGTTTGTGCGTTTGCCTTATTCACATAAGAGTTATCTGCTCCTCAGAATATGAAGATCTCCGTGTTAGTGCTTCATATTGGCCCGTTTTTGGCATAGTTTATGAATTTATCTGTGAAACTTTAAAACAAAATTTGATGTCAATATTAATTACCATATTCTGTGCCATCACGAAGCTAAACTCGCTGTCCAAATCATGGGCACCAGAACTGACAGCTCTCATGGCTAGCGTACCACTCTGAAATTTTCTTTTGATCTGTAACAAAAATGACATTAACATTACACAGAGGTAGAGATAGGAGGCCTTACCTACAGACTGGGGGCTTCTATTTATCTGGGTGCTTTTGAATCTGGGCAAATTACCCTCAATGCAGATAAATGAAGCGTCCAGAATATGGAAATGTATTTTGACATATAATGTCCACTACAATTTGAAAATTCTGTTTCTGGCAAATTTGTTCAGAAGGTAAAGCATTCAGACTGTTGGGTTTGGATTATTGAGGCTTGATTTTATTTATTGTATAAGGCTTGATTTTATTAATAGTATAAGGCTTGATTTTATTTATAGTATAAGGCTTGATTTTATTTATAGTATAAGGCTTGATTTTATTTATAGTATAAGGCTTGATTTTATTTATAGTATATGGCTTGATTTTATTTATAGTATAAGGCTTGATTTTATTTATAGTTTGAACATATCTTTATTCCCCAAAATAGTGACCAAACTTTCTGATGATAGGTACTAGGGGTCCTTTTGGAGATATGTCTTGATGAAATAAATGCAGTTCTCTCTAATTTATCAAAAACATTTTCATCCCAGAAGAAACTTCAGCTGAGAGAAATAGAATTAATCAATGATCTTATGCCCAAATAATTTAATTAGTAGTAGAAAAGATCTTAGCACAAAGTGGTAGTAGTAAAGATCTTAGCACAAACTGGTTGTAGTAAAGATCTTAGCACAAACTGGTACCAGTAAAGGTCTTAGCACAAACTGGAAGTACAAAAGATCTAATAACACAAACTGGAAGTAGAAAAGATCTTATAGCACAAACTGAAAGTAGAAAAGATCTAATAGCACAAACAAGTAGTAGAAATAATTAAAGAAGATTTATATGAAAAATGGTAATGTGGTGCTGATTTTAAGACTTCTAAGCTTGACCAATACATAGGTCAATAAAAAAGTTAACTCCGTTAAAACAGGGCTCCCAACATTGTAACATGGAATTGTCTGTGAGATGAAATAAATCTACACTATAGCTTAACGGTACACTTGAACTCATTTAGTAAAATTTTGTTGTACAAGAGATAACAACGGAATCGTGTACAAGTGGATATAATTAAGCGATAGTCTAAATGTCCATTCTGGACATGTTTTGTCCACGTAATTCGCCTTACTTACAAGGCATCGGCCATGTTGGCGGGAAATGAATACAACCTGTAATCATGAATTTTTTATTGTTTAAATGACGATATAAATATATATATACTGCATGCATTTTTTAAAATTTTATCAGCTACATCCTCTAATTATATGCTGGTGCAAATGTGATATTTCACTTTTTTAATTCTGTGAAGATGAATAATGAGTCCGAATGTACAGTTGAAGGTACATATACAAGTAAATTCTATGAAAAGCTAACATTGTTCTATAAATGTATCTGCAAACTAAGAGGAGAACAAAATAAACAATGATTAAGTATGTGATACAGCGGAAGTGGATGTACTACACACAGGGAAAATACAAGTAAATAAGCAGAGAAATTACACAAACACATTCTAAAACTTTAAATAAACTTGTTTGAACTATTATGGCAACAGAACTAATGTAATATTCAACTATTGATTGACAGAACCTTTATTGTCAAAGATACAAGCTATTTAAAAATGTTATACATGTACTACAATGAATCTGATTATGCGTTGAGGATGCAGACCTAAAGACCAATAAGTTTCTGCTAAAATGCCTTCATATTAGTTCTGAATCAGCCACATCCATTTTATAGTGCTTTTAGAATATGAATATAAGTTTAATTTCTGTCAAAAGCAAACCAATACTGAGTAAAACCCAATTCCAATACTGATTTATGTTTCAACAGGGTATATACTGTATGTTAAACAAGCGACCCATCATAAGACCTTTACATAATGTTACTTCCCTTTTTCACTTGAAATTCCTTAGCTTGTCTTTTGTTTTCCAATTGTTTAGAAATTACCTATTCAGTATTGGTGTGTGCAAATAATGAACAAGAATACCTATCACAAATAATGTACAATACCTATCAGGAGAAACAATTTGAGAGATATCCCTTCCATGTTTTCTGAGAACTTTCTAAACCCAAGATTTCCCTCCCATGATTATTTTTCTCTGATCATCCCTAAAATCCAGGGGTAAATTTCAATTTGGAAGAGGGAGGAACTTACATACAATATTTGAGATAGATCAGTACAGTGCCCTTGGTATTACATGTATGTTAGTATATTATGTCTTTTTCGTAGCCCTCTCGGCTCTGTGGTAATTGTGTTCTCCTTCTGATCAATATGTTGTGGCTTCAAATCTACGCTGTGGACTTCGACTCTCTTTTCCTGCTTTTTTTTTTTGGATGACAGAGACAAACCCGAGGTCCTGTGTCACAGTAAGTGTCAGTACGTTAAAGAACTCTCACTGCTCAATAGCTGTAAGTACAGAGCAATTTGTCAACCTTTATCAGTATTGGTGACATCTTCATATAAGTGAAAGATTTCTGAGTCTTCTATGAGAAATCTACTGCAAAACAACAGTAACTTTTCTAGTTCCTTCATAGTTATGTCAATGACACACATTCTCTTTTGACTTAGGGGAGTCTCTGTATGTCTTCTGTCTGTCTGTCTGTCTGTCTCTATCTCTCTCTCTCTTGCTTTAAAATCTGGTTAAATAATGGACAGCTGAACATGGAAGAGAAAGGTGATAGGAACATCTCATCAGTTGATGATGCTGGGCTAAAAATCAAATTCAAAATAAGTCTCTGTTTAAATAAGTTAGTATTGATAAAAGTGGAACAGTACCTCTGCAAGGTAAGCATATGGCTGATTTTTGCCAAAGTCTGGGTTAGCAGCACACATGTAAATCATTCCATTCTCAATAATACAGTGGAATAAATAACTGAAAATAACATGCATAAAAAACAAGTGTTGATAACCACACAACAGTACAACATAGTAAAAAAGTGCTAGTGTTAAATAAAAGGATCAAACTTAAAACACACTTCATACTAATCACTCAGCAGCACAACACGTGATAGTAAAAAGTGCTAGTGTTAAAAAGGGTCAAACTTAAAACACACTTCATATTAAAAATCACAATAATCACACAAGTAGGAAGTTAACACAAAAGAAACTGACAACAGTTAATCTAATAAGGGATACTTAAACAAAATAAACAAGTAGGTAAATGTACAACAAATACACATCTAAGAAAAAAGTAAAAGTGATGTGTGGTGTTTTTTGTTTCTCAGAGTTCATAACATCTTCTTTTGTTGATATAAATTTTGGTACTATAGATTCACATTTTACAGTTGTTGTTGTATTGTTGTTTAACGTCCCATTCAAGAACTTTTCACTAAAATATATGATGACGTCACCATGTGCTGGTGATGGGCAAAAAATTTATATTTTATATCCATAGAGCAGGGAGGGTTCTTTAACATGCCAATACCTACTGTGACACGAGACCTCTGCTTTTACTGTCTCATCCGAAAGAGAGGGATGTTCATATTGTGGCTTGGGCTTGAACATCTCACCTCTCGATTTGAAGTCGATCGACTAACCACTAGGCCCGGTGGGCCCGATATTTTACGGTATTTCAGAAACTCACCATCTTGTGTCAAATTATAGGAAAGGTGATGAGTGGTTGAATTTTGTTGTTGTATTGTTATTAACATCTCTCTCAAGGATCTCATAAGAAGATGAGATGCCAGTAAAGGGCTACAAATTTTGACCTAAGCTTGGCAACTGGGGCCATTAAGCATGAAAAGATCTTAAACATGCCGACACCATCTTAGAACTTTGACTCAGGACATTTGTTTTCACAATCAAATCTGAATACAGTCAACTCCACATATAACCAAAATGAAGGAAGCAAGATAATTTTTACATTATAGCCTATCTTCATTATTCAAAATTACAAAGTAATGCATGAAAAGTGAACCGGAAATAGAAATCTCCTTGTAACAACCGGTATCTCATTACATGCGATCTTGTTATTTGCAGAGTTGACTGTATTTGCCAGGGTTTGAGTAAAATTCATCTATATTTTGAACATATTTGCGCTAAGGAAAACATGTCACAAAAAAAGTGTAATCAACAGGACAATCTAGGTTTGTCCCAATAGGAAAAATATCCCAACAGTAGTAAGCTTGAACCACTGTGACCTTGAACATTTAGGTATCATTTTGTGGCAGATTCTGGAAACACCTTTAGGTCTTGAGTAAAACTTCTGTAGATTATCACACAAATGGAGTGTAAAGTGTATGACTTGTTAACATGATTTAAGGGAGTACAGTTTACAACAATCAACAGACAGCCATATATGTACTTCTCTGATTTGTATGTTGTTTTTCCGTCATTCCGAATGGGAATATTTGGGAGCATCGATTCTGCAACATTTTCAAATGTTCCAGCTCCAATCTGGTGACTGCATAAGATGGTTGATCCTCTTGAAATACAACTGTATGTGATTGTCATCTGCAATTATATAACATAAATACATTATACCATAAATAACTTGTTAAATTTATCATATCTTGTACATTTTAGGATGAAATAGATAACTTGTGATGAAATATGATTTGAATTAATTTTATTCATCAGACTGCGACTATATTGATTGAGTAAAGTGATAATTTGTCAAAAGAGGACAAGTGAAATTTCAAGCTCTTACAACTTATGAGTAAATTTTATCATAAATAAAAATTCATTGTGAAAAGGGCTACAGGTCTCCATGCAAGTTGTCCCATGGTCCGAAGCTGGTAAATATATGTTTTAGGCAAGAGCACTTTGGTAAGCAGTTCATGCCTACATTCATGCAGTGTGCATGCCTGTCGTTACCTGTATCGGGCCAAATCTATAGCCCTTACCAGCATCGGGAACATTTCCATACAGGTGAAAGATTCTTGAGTGGGACAATAACCAACAATAATACAACTACCCACAAATCATGTTACAAGTTCTACATAGGTCCGGTACATGTCAATTTCATCTTTGAAATTAAAAAGGTCAACTTCAGACTGAACTCCATTCTTTGTCAATGCCCTGAGGTATTTGTACCGGTACATGTTACATTGTAGTATTAAGCCATACATGTATATTATTAACATGCACTGATGAGCATTTGTACAGGTAATTTATACCTTGAAAAACAAACCTGTTGCTGAAAAGTGCATACATCATAAACTGAGACATTGACATGATACACATGTGCTGCATAAATTACCAGACACCACATGGTTATAATGTGACATGATACTCATTGACAGCTTCATTAGATGATCTGTACACTAGCTTCCCCTTCAAGAATCTTTCATTCATAAAGATACATCACTGATTGCATGTTAACAGCTTCGATTGTTGGTTAAAGCTTGGCACAGGGGCACTCAGCAGTGCTGACATCTACCATGACATACTGGTAGAGCCTTAGTTTTTAAGGTCGCATGTGGATGACCATAACTTTTGTTTCACATGTCATTGTAGAGTGTTTGGTGAAGGAGTATGTGGCAGTGCTATAGGATACCTATGTAATGATAATGACCTTAATTAGGTTCATCCTGGCACATATTTGAACCAGGGGTTTATCACATATGAGCCTGTGGGGTAATTATTCTCATTTTAGGCCATAAGGCAGTCTTGTCAGAATGTAGCAACCATAGATTTATCAGTAAACTCTTTTGAAGTCATTTTTTTTATCAAAAAGCACCTTTAGCACAGTAATACCACTGAATACATGTAGCTCTGATACATTGTAGTTACCTTATTATAAACTGTCTATAGACTTCTAGTGTGCAGACTTTTACATAAGCCCAAAATCAGTCATGCAGTTGTACAGTGGAAACTAGCAAATATGACCACCCTCGCGACAGTCTGAATTTGTTCTGTTCAGTGGTCAAATTGTTCTTCTGAGTTAGGTAGTAATGTCCTGAAATAGTGAGAAACAGTCTGATATTTGGTGGGTCTTACTGAGAGATAAAGATAATTTCCTCAAGAACATTTCACTTAAAATATGAAAATGCATATATCATAATATGTCAGTGAAGGATTAACACCTAATGTGACAGGGGACTTTTTTTAACTGTCTCATCGGAAAGACCGAAATAGCTAGCCATGTCAGAAACACAAATTTTTTAAATCCATGATCTCATTTGACATCTTTCATTTCTCTGACATGGTTTTCATGACTGAGGACTTGGAGGTTTTAATATACAAGTTCTAAAAGTAATGATCCAAATAAGAACAACATGGTGAACATACCGGTAACTGCTAAACTTTTACAAGACTGTCATCTTGATGATACTAATCCCTGGGACTAGTATAAGGCTGGTTGCATGGTTGTATTGT
>JACSZP010054476.1:0-11253 GCA_016161895.1 Pinna nobilis | reverse complement strand
GATTGGTCATCATGACCCCACGCGCTAAAGTTCATGACCTTTGTTTCAGAGTCTGTTCAGGAGCCATATTAATTTACAGAAGATTGAGGTACAAGTTGTTTTGAAAGTTAAGTCCCTCCCTCCCATCCCTTTTTCTTTTTTTTATTGGAATTAATTTTGGTTTTATATCTGTAATTTGACAGCTTTTTTAATTTAGTGCACATTGGGTCTAGTATTACGTGCAGTGCAATTTGTCAGCGATTTTTCATGCCCCACTGCAGAAAATTACACAAGTTATGTATTGTATTGATAATAAAATTGTGAAGGTGTAATTTGCTATGACTGTTAGGTTTTATTGGTTTTGATTTTGCATCCTAAAAACATCCTAAATGTCACCATAGTCATGGTGGCCAGTTCAATTCAATTCAGTTTTGTGTTATTTTTAGGTAGGTTGATGAGCTGCTAATGTAATGCGGAATTACATAAAAAAGTAATATTTATGCTTAAAGAGTGGGCCTGAAAAATTAGGACAAGAAGTAGTAGCTTAACTTCCCAAAAGTTTTCTGTCGGATTATTGGTGTTTTTAAACCCTGTGGTTGATTAAATTTGTTTGCAGGAAGAGGGAGATGAGGAGAGAGGGTGTGTGTGTGTGTGTGTGTGTTAATAGATATGAACACAATCATCTGTGAATTATCCTATTTAATTCTTACATTTTCTAACAGGTAATTGCACTTTGGCGTTAAATAACCGAAGGGTTTTTAATGTAACAGATGCTTTGACAGGTAAGTGGTCAAATATTAAGATTCAATATGCTCTTGATTGTTTTATATAATATTTGCTGAGTCATTCTAATAAATAATTGACAATTAGATTCAAATCGGAACAACATAAATCTAGATGTCGCCGGTTTTACTTTTGATATGACTTAAGATAAAAACACCTCGAACTAACAGAAACAGGGAAAACCACTGTGAGTGTTATCTACTTTATCTTATCTATTTGCTAAAGTAACAAATCGCAATTTTTCTTGAAATTTCTTGAAAAAAATCAGCACTCTCAGAATATACATTAGTTAAGCCAGGACAAACATTTTTCTACTCATTGTCAAATTGAGGAGGTGAAATTTTGAATTTGTATAAAGACAGATAAGTTTCAAATTTCAATGAGAAATTTAAGTCGTTTTGATCACTTTTATTTCAGTTGGAAGTAAAATTGGAACTTTACCCTATCCAGTTGAAGTAGGAGAAATAGATGACAGCAAGTGTGCATCAAAGTTATCAGTCAACGGTAGTGACATATTCCTACTAGCAAATCTATCAAATTGTGTAAGTATCAAATCAGTGATATCAGCTGACACATTTTGTAGTTGCCAATGTTTCTATCTTTTATGTTGTGTATGCTCGTCAATATTTGGATCATCCTTTCTATAGCGAAAAATGTGGAAAATCCTGGATGTGTGTAGCTTATTACAATTCCACATTTTAACCTATCTAATTTCTTATTCATGAATCAGACTGTAAGATTGATCTGTTCAGTCGCTCTGAAATGCCTGGCATAGAAATTCACTTATCTTCACAAATAAATGTGCGTCGGCTGCTTGTACACAATCAGGGGTCGTGATAAATCGCTGGCTGTTGTCTGGATTTTGAATGTTTACATATATTTATTTGTCACAAATTCAGAAGCTCAACGTCATTGGAGCTATTTATTTTTCTAAATACCGATGAACTGAATATGATGCGTAAAAATATTTTCTCATAAGTCAAATTAGTAGATTGTTCTGATGTGATCATGACGTCATTATATTTTGGCCGGTTGCTCAAGGAAACAAAACCTTTAGTAGAAGGGAAGATGGGCACAGTCTTATAATTGTAAAGAAATGATCTATGTTACATATTTGATACATTTTGATATCATTTTGTTTAGTTTCAGTAGTTTTCATGACATTGTAAATTTTCTTTTTCATCATCAAAACTGTAAAGCTTTGTCGTTTTATGATTTCCTCTCCAAGATCTGAAATACCAGATTATTTCTTCCGTCGGACATAGATATGAAAATCGATGTCTATTTTAAATAAGACTTTCAATTAGGACATAGGAATTAAATACGATTGATGAATCCCGAACAATCGGAAAAATTCCCTTCCGTTTTGACAAAGTTTTATTTCAAGTCTCAATAATTATAACAATTCTTTTTCAGGATATCACCTTCCTATCATGTGAAGTTAGATGCAAATCGGTAATGATACGGACCATTACTTAAGTTACTATTTACGACATAAAAGAAGTACTGTTTTTTTTACCTGAGCTAATGTTTAATTGATCTCATTAGTTGATATTACCATGATTATACATCATATCGGCTAAGCCATTTCATTAATAACGTGATTCAAAGTTCAATCAGAGTAAATGTATCAAATGTTGATTCCTTCTAATTGTATTCAATTATCAGTAATACTTGCATAAGATCACATCAAGCTTTATTTTTACTGTATTTTTACAATTTCAGAGTACTTCTGTAAAAAATACCTTGTTTATTAACATTAATCGGACTGTTCAACACCCGTTGGAGTTCAAAAATAATGAAGTCAACATATCTGAGGTAACCGCACATTTATTTTTCTCCTAAACGTGTGTGAAAATTTATTTAATTATCAAAAAACCGTTCAAATTTGATTTGAAATTTTCGTCATTTTAATTTGAAAAAAGGGATTTGAAATATAATTATTATTATAAGTAGTAGTAGTAGTAGTAGTAGTAGTAGTAGTAGTATGAACTTCACAAAAACCCTTACAAACAAAGATTCATTGCTTGTTCCGATAAATGTTCTACAAAGCCTCTATCCTTAGTCCTCACAGAAATATTAACTGTTGTAAAGGAGAAAATTCAAAAGTATTGTGCAAAACATTTGCCAGAAGTGGTGTAGATCAGATGTGGGATCTTTAAAAAAAATTAAAGTGATCTTAGGAAATGTATATGTACAGCTTCACAATCGTCTACTGCCAATATTTTATGCAATATCCCATCATCACTTGCATATGGAGTTAACGGCACTTAACTGATTCGATACGCCATAGTTTATTCTGTGTGTGATCACTTATTAAGTCGAGGCAAACTACTGACAAACAAGTTATTGTTATTATGTGGTCTGTATAACGATCTACATATCAAAACATCCAGTCATTGGGTCGAATACTGTCCGATATGTTTCATACCAGTTGCTAGGTATGTTTTACCCTTTGATTTTGTCTACGGATTACACTATTTACCTGATTAAGATATATAACTCACGGCAGAATTGACTGGTCGACAGGGGATGCTTACTCCTCCAAGGCACCTGATCCCACCACTGGCATATCCAGAGATCTGTGTTTGTCCAACTCTGTATTTTGTATTCTTTATAAATATTATGAGATTGATATCTGTTCGTTACCTGTTCCTTTTCATAATCATTATTTTGTCATATATGTGTATATTGTTTTGGATTTTTCCTGACAAAAACGTTCCCTACCTTTACTAAAATGTTTTGTATCATTACACTTTATAAACAATTTATGTTTTCATTGGCAATTTCTAACTATGAATGATATAATGTTACAGGCACATCGTGTAAATGAGACTGTTTACAATTTCGGCCAACCAGGAAACGGAGCAGAGACACGGGATTGTTATGATCATGATCAAACTATTAGCTATTCATTACTGGTATGTGTACAATGCATATCTTTTGAAATTACTTCAGAAATATGGTGATAAATCATATTGTTAATACAATCATAAATCCTCACATGTATATTGTATGAAAAATAAAGGATTGTAGTTATCTTTCATATTTAGTCCAAAATCTAAAATAAGTCATAAAAAATGAGTATAATCGAGCTTGGATAAATAAATGTTTTCGTTTTCGAAGTGTTAGTTATTGACCACTTATATTTAAAAGTACAGGACAAAGACCAGAAAGAGGTCTATGGGATATTGATGGTGTAAAAAACGTTATGAAAGTGAAGTGTAAACATTTTTGCGTTCAAACAAAAGACAAATAACACATTTTTTACCACAATAAATCTTTTCTGTGGAAAAGAGTGTTTTTATTAATTTTGTCAAAAAGATGCTTCCCTTTAGAGGAAACTGATTAATGAAAAACTGAATTGATATGAACCATAAAGTCTATACATCACGGGAAAGTAAAGAGGTTTTGAAGTAGTCATTTGACGCAATCGGATCAATATGGGCTAACGAGGTGCAATCTTAGATACATTTCTGATCTTAAGGTCGTAAGTTCTAATCTGAGCCATGCCGCGGGTGTCTTTTGGATGAGACAGTAAAAAACCGATGTCCCGGGTCACAGTAGGTGTCCGCACTATTAAGAACTGTTCCTGTTCTACGGTCATAAGTGCCGAGCATAGGCAAAATTAGTCGCCCTTCACTGGCAAACGAAGACGTCTACATGTAAGTGAAATATGCTTGAGTGGGACGTTGAACAATAACACTATAACCATTCATGCATGTACATGTAATTTATTCGAGACTTATGCGACAAAAGTGTCATTTATAACGACAGTTAAACGAATGGAAAAAAAAATTTCAATGAAATAAGAATTAAACTTTGCGCCGTTTAGAGGTAGAATAGTGTTATATGTGACGACTTTTATTTAGATCTACTTATTAATAAATATGACCATATTTTTAGAATTCAAAGCAGAGTTTCTAGATTGAAGCACTCTCTATCTTTATTTAATGTTATATCAAATTTGCCAATCATATGCATGATTAAATTTAAATGTGTGTTCTTTGCAAAACTGGTAAAGTGTTTTAATTTTCAGACCAATGGGTCTGGAACATTTGGATTTGCTTCAGGAGGAAAATTGATACTTTTGAAACCAGTAGATTATGAGCAGAAAACGGAATATATCATTGATGTATTAGCGACAGTAAGTCTTGTTTGTATATGCATGCGGGGGGAGAGAGAGAGAGAGAGAGAGAGAGAGAGAGAGAGAGAGAGTGTGTGTGTGTGTGTGTGTGTGTGTGTGTGTGTGTGTGTGTGTGTGTGTGTTTACGTGTTAGATGTTTGCGTGTATCCCTTTTTCGAAATAATGCATATACATGTATATCTACATATGTGAAACAATAATTTGACAAAAACGTTTGACTGTTGTGATTGGGAAAAACACATTAATTGCATTTTATTCATCGTCTTACAATAACTAATCAGTTATGTTTTATTTGTAAATTAACAATGTATACTGGATTAATATACATGTATGTCGCGGACGTCATTGTTGGTAACGTAGCAAAGATAGTGCCCTTAAAGCCAAAACAAGAAGAAATCTGAGTCACATTCCGAGCAAAATTTATTTATTTCAACCTACCATAATAACAGCATGGAAGTATACACAGCAGAACTGCAACTGCACAACTAACTATTAATATAGAGGATGTAGATGACATGGACCCCGAGTTCGACCATCAAACATATCGACTTATCGTTCCAGAAGAGGTAAGTTCATTTTCTTTTGGAAGCCAAGATGAAATATTATTTTTACGAATTTTCGTCCCAGCAAAAATCAAAATAAGAATTAATCTATAATAAGCTATTAATACAATGTTTTTTTGTAAAGCAGTATTCATAGAATTATAATAATAATAATAATAATTATCTTTTTTTTATTATTATTATTGCTATTATCATTATCATCATCTTCATATTATTATTATTATTATTATTATTATTGTTATTGTTGTTGTTGTTGTTGTTGTTGTTGTTGTTGTTGTTGTTGTTGTCAATAGTCAACATGATTTTGCGACAGTCTTATCTTTTTGTAATTGTGAAGTGATTATACTTTTCATATATTTTTCCTCGCAACAGAATTCAACAATTTTGAGTATGTGGATAGAAACATCGCCTAAAGTAAACGCAACGGACAGAGACAAGGGATCTGGAAAACAAAATGTATTGTACAGATTTGAAAGTATGCTTGATTTTCCTTATGTCAAAATCTTGTTTATTAGTTGTGTTGGTGTTAAACGTTCTTCTTTATGATTTTTCATTTAAATGGACACACCACCAAGTGCCGGTAAAGGGCTATACATTTGGCCTTAGCTCGACACCTATGTTCATTAGGTAGTAGACATTCTTAAACATATCGACACTTTCTGTGACATAATACCTCAGTTGTGACTGGCTCATCCGAAGGACAAGAAAAACCAGCGTAGTGATTCGATACCACCACCTCAGGAGTAAAAGGCGAATGTGCTAACAACGTCAACATTCAGAGTTGCATTCTAAACTAAATAAATAGATAGCTAGATATAAACATATCTACAGAAATCGAACCAATATTTTTGCTTATCGATCAATATAATTAATTTTGCTGTTCCAGATTCAATATACGTCCAACTAATTTTTCGAAAGAGTCAGAAACTACGGACATATCTTGGACATCGTCATATCTTATTGTACAAGCAAAAACCGTGTTTTATGTATGTTTGACTCTAAACATATACATTCAAAGTCTAGAAGAGCTGGAACTGAGTATTCCTATTGTCGATTTCAGATGATACGAGGGTGAAGAATTACTTTACTCTGAATGAAACGACTGGTTTGATCAAAGTCACGAAAAAGCTTGACAGGGAAGATGAAAGTCAAAAGTTCGGACCATTAATTATTAAGGTACTGTTAGCAATTGATCAAAACACATTTTTAGTTCTTTGTTAGTTTTTCTCCTTTTTTGATCGTAGCATCGAAACTCCGCCCGGACACCCTGTCTAATCATGCCTTGAAATCAGGTTTGTTTTCCACGTGAAAACCCGTCATTATTCCCGAACTGATATATTCTATAGTTGTTTCGAATATTCATTGATATGTCTTCAATTTGTCTGATAAATTCATTTCCCTCTTTAATACCATATTTGATATCTGCAATACATATCAATATGACTTCCCATTCTTAAAACTTTATGCACGGTTATTTATTTTCACCCTCATGTTCTGCAAAAAGTTTCGCCTCAATTTAAATTCTAATTCATAGTTCTATTTAATGAATTTACCTTTTTGGGGTTCGTTTAGTTTTTAATTCGCCACTGACAATGGAGGCGAAAATTTTACCTGTACAATGTAACTAATGTTTTCACATTTGTAGAAATTGGCGATTAATTTGATATTGTTAATTATTTAAAAATAACACTCAAATTTAAAGTAATTTCCGCGAATCAGAATACCCAGCTTGTATGAAATAAATAGAATAAACTGTAATAAACAGAATGTTTCCCCTTAATAAAATGAGAGCATTTTATTTCATCATGCGAAGCGTCATTAATTTACAACGTCGGCTGAATGTATTGAAAATAACATCATCTAAACACGTTTAACGGAGAGAACTACATTATCTTATTAACAACACGTATTGGTGCAATTTCTGTTGCTTACTTAAAGTAGACTACTGCCGTGAAAATAATTCATTAAATGTCTATGAAAATTGAATTTTGTTGCACTTTTTACTGGAAATTTTGTATTTCTTGGTGACTTTCTTTCTTTTGACAGAATTTCATTTTCTTCAGTTATCACTGAAAAATTGCCAACTGATACCTTCAACTGACATTCAATCACAGTAATTTATCATTTGTATGATTACTTTTCCATTCATTAGGCAGTACAAGAGAATACGGAACTCAGAAGTGCCACAGCGACGTTGTATATAGACATTCAGGACGTCAACGACAACGAGCCAAAATTTAATCAAGATATATATACAGTCAAGATAAACGAACATTCCGGTACCGGTACCTACGTCACGACGGTCAGCGCTACGGACAAAGATGAGGTAAGTGCACAAAAATAGAACACTTACCAAGACCAGCACTCTAGTGACAGTCACTACGTTACGGTGGTCACTGTCGGTTTCAAAAACTCGATAAGTACACTGGAATTAGAACCCTTCAGACGAACACTTTACACAAACTTGTAACCGCGCCACATCAGGCACTACTTCAGACAATGGTTAGGTAAGTACGACATGATATCCTCCATAACACTTCTGTTCCAGGGACAATGCTAAAAGGGCCCCTGTCAGCAAATGTACTCTATTGTATTGTATTGTATTGTATTGTATTGTTGTTTAACGTCCCACTCAATAATATTTCACTCATATGGAGACGTCACCGTGTGCCGGTGAAGGGCGACAAATTTTGCCTATGCTCGGCACTGCTGACCGTAGAGCAGGGAGGGTTCTTCGATACCTATTGTGACACGGGACCTCAGTTTTAACTATCTCATCCAAAAGACAGGGACAGCCAACCGCAGAGTGGCGCTACAAGGCTCAAACCCGGATCTTTTGATTCGCAGTAGAACGCGCTAACCACTCGTCCACGGAGGCCCCCGCCAGCAAATGTAATCGGTAGATACAATGAATAGAGAAACCACCAGACGAACGCTCTTATGTCGGCGCTAGAGTCCGTAGAGAGCGGCGTGGATACAATTTAATAACCTAGCTAAATACAATCTAGAAAGACAAACAGTGTAGTGTTGGATCCTTCTACATAATTGAAAAAGACCTCGTTATCTTTATGGTAAAATATGCTGAAAATTATTTTAGTAAATGTATATTTATTTGCTACTATCAAAAGGGAACAAAACAACTTCCACGAGAATATTTCCATGTAAGACATTAGTATGTTTGCATCCATCATGACGGACGTAAAAGAAATAAAAAAAAACCGATCATTTAAATGCGTTAGTTAGAGAAAAAGAAATTTTAGACACACACGACATACTATCCATCACTAAAGACAACGATGTTTTAAGTTCATTGAAAGTTAAAGCGAAGAGCATGTTAGCAATCGAGTCAAAAGAGTACTCAAGCCCTATACCTACGCCACGAAGGTCACTACTACGGATAAGATGAGGACAGAAGGTTGCAAATAAGAACCACTATAAACGCAAAGTTGTCACCAACGATACGATGGTCACTGCTACACATAAGAAGGAAAACTTACATTGAAAAAATATATATCATCATATTTGGGGTATACCTAAGTCTAAATCTTTCAGGGATATTGCATCGGAAATCAATATTTGAAAGTGTATTTATATTTTGTAATGATGATTTCACAATCTTTTATTATTTTGTTTTACTAAAATCACCTTAGCGTTTGTGATACATATTTTAAGGTTTTCTTGCACTTTGGCTCGTAGTTACTATTAAGAGTTTTATTCCTGTATTTGTATTTATGATTACTTTGAATTAATAAATTTCCTTATCTTCAGGGAGATAATGCCATAGTGATGTACCGCCTCGCCACACATAAAGACATATTTGATATCAATAACATGACGGGTGTCATTCGTGTTAGAGATCCCGAGCTTTTGGATAGAGAGGGCAACTACACGGTGAACGGACTACTTAATCTTCGGGTAAGAAAATGATGTCTTGAATTAAAAAAACAAACTTTTATCAAGTAAATGCAATTTATTTAACGTTTGTAAGTGTAAAATTTGGGAGTTTTTTTTCTAAATTAACTATTGAACATGTCTTTGAATGGTGTTTATATCATCAGACAATAGTTGACTTCGGAGCGAGGTAGTCTTTATATAAGGGTCCATATACCAAGAAGTTTTGGAAAGATTGTTTCTATGGTGGGTTCGATAGACAGGTGCGCTTTATAAAGATGTTGATATACTTAGATTTCTCAGCGGATGCCAGTTTATAATGGCTTTAAAGACAGCTTTGTACAGACTTTCGCCTGAAGGCAAATTTGAAAAGTTTAGTAACGACCAGTGAACAACCTCAAAACTCCTATACGATGACTGTGTTCATTTTGTTAAGGATTTAACTCACTTGAAATCTAAAATTTGCATTATGCTTACATTATTGTGAAAATGAGTTTTTGTTGTTTGATTCATTGTCAGCATTTTTAGATTATCATGTGATGTGCATGTTTATTTATACAAGCATGTTTGGAAATTGCAGTCTATACAATTACCAAATATTATTATTCAGTCATCGTATATTATAAATATGGTGTTCTCTTCTCAAAAGTGTCCGATGACTTTCTGGAGTGCGACCATTTGCAGTGAGTGTATTTTGCCAGTCAGAACAAGAACATATGATATTCAACGAGATTTTCGTATAATGTTTGCGGCAGGTGTGATATGCCAACAGGGGATGCTGACTCCTTCCTGATACCCAGTCCCATTTGGTTTTGAATTTACAATCATTTTCCACGTTAATGCTGTTATTATTCCCTGTATGTCACATTAATGATCACTTGGAATTTAGATATTCCTTTGTACTTTTTCAACATTATTTTATAAAGTTTGGAGGAATCCGAAAGATTGCTTATTCTTACAAGTATCATCCAATAAATCAATTATTTGCAGGTGAAATTTTGCTTTTTCCTACAAGTATTATCCAATAAATCAATTATTTGCAGGTGGAGGCTATCGACTATGGCAGCGGGATTTCTGGTGGCAATGCTACAGTTGAGATTACCCTAGAGGACATCAATGATCACAACCCTATGTTTACTGCACCATCTTATACGTTTACTATTGCAAATAGATCAGTGGGTTCATTTGTGGGACAGGTAAGCTGGTAACCCCCTGAAAAATAAAATGGTACATTCATTCTGTTTTAGAAAAAAGAAGTTTGATACGACATGTAGATGAGGACACATTTAAAACAATAAATATATTGATGCTTAGGGAATTTGTTGATGAATTGACTCACGGTGTCATAAAGGGTTCTCTGTAGTCGATATAAAACTTTTCATATAAAGGTTATATGTACATGTAAAATGATCTTCTAAAATAAGTCTACCATAAGTTGTACAGTGGACCCTCACCAACAGACCACACCACTTTTGAGACCACCTAAAATAGAGATCATTCAGTATATATCGATATTTTAAGGCACACAGACCTTACTAAAGACACAACCACACGAGACAAACCAATATTAAGACAATCTCAAAGATAAGTAAAGTTCCGCTGTTCTCAAAGGTGGTCTGATTACTAAAGTTCCGCTATTCTCAAAGGTGGTCTGATTAGTAAAGTTCCGCTGTTCTCAAAGGTGGTCTGATTAGTAAAGTTCCGCTGTTCTCAAAGGTGGTCTGATTAGTAAAGTTCCGCTGTTCTCAAAGGTGGTCTGATTACTAAAGTTCCGCTGTTCTCAAAGGTGGTCTGATTAGTAAAGTTCCGCTGTTCTCAAAGGTGGTCTGATTAGTAAAGTTCCGCTGTTCTCAAAGGTGGTCTGATTAGTAAAGTTCCGCTGTTCTCAAA
>JACSZP010054443.1:0-12165 GCA_016161895.1 Pinna nobilis | reverse complement strand
TCTCTACTGTGAGGAACCCAGCTTTCTTCCTAGTCTTAAAAGCATTGATGTTCAATGCCTCTAGTACAATATGGGCTTCATTTAAACAAGTACTTTTTCATGAGGAATTTTCCTACCCGACATGTGATAATTAATTGTTAGCTGTAACTCAGCCCCATATTTTTACCATCAGTAGAATGAGTTGGGCTTGTATCAGCAAACCAACAATTTTTTAGGGGTGGCCTTTGTATCTGAAACTTACCGGTCTTCTTTGATACTAGCAACATCACTTTTTGCAAAAAGTACATCGTCTGTTTGTGGGTCATAGTTTCCCTTTTCTATTGCACTTCTCCATGCAAGTCTGTCTTGCACCTGACAAAAGAAATAAAATATTTTAAAGTTTGAAATCTGAGCTGAATGCCAATATTCCCTGTTGACTATGTATTTGTGCCCAAGCAATTGGTATATTTAGTACTGAAAGCATTTGATAACCTCACCTTTTCAATTCCAAGAAAGTAAATATGCTCGAGGATTTGAAAAAAATTATCAAAATGATATTTCAAATTTAGATTAAGATCATTAAATCCTGCTGTATTTATAAGTAAGAACTCTCATACTATGTTCCAGCACCATGATCTATGAACATCTAAAAAAGTTTTTCTTTGTTTCTCTTATTATGTAATCTCATTTATCAGTAATATAGTGACAAGCAGTATAGGTGATCCTATATGAAGCGATTCACTAATTCTTTGTACTTAAAAACATGCATAATTAAACAAGAAGATTCAACAGACAGATTTACCTTGATGGCACCCAGGGCTCCCACATAGATTCTTTCCTCTAGGTCCACTAACAATTCTCTGAGATTTATCTCCAGAACTTCCTGTGCACATTCACCTTTCACTAGGCCCTTTGATGTTCGTTTCACACTTGATCTGTTTGATTTTTGGTTCAATTCAGCAGGAGACTCAGATCTCGCTTTTTCGTCTAATGCATAGTCCTCGCTAGTTTGACTGAGTGTGTTAATTGGACAGTCCTCAATAAGATCAACAATTCTGTTTTTCTGCTCCAGAAGAGCAGCTTTAAGAGCACCCTCCCTACACCCACGAGGGTTTAACGAATTTATAAGTTCATCAAACTCTTCTATTGTTGTAATAAACATCCAATGAAGCTTTGATCTTTCCACAATTTGTTTGACAGCAGGACTGTCCAAAAATGCTGGTGGGTCCCATTTTTCATCACAATGCATTTCTTCCTTTTCCAGTGTCGGAGGACCATCTTCATCATCACTTATAGATATTACATCCCCATCTTTGGTCACACCATTTTCATTGATAGACACGTCTTTTCCATTTGAGACATAACTATTCCCAAGACTAGTCTTTGCTGATCCTATATTTGGACTAGCTACAGCACTTACTTGACTGGAGTTCAAGCTTGTATTAGCAGTTGATACATTAATACTGTTATTGGCAGTGGAGGTGTTAAACGATTCATTTTCCTTGTCGCTTCCATTATTACTATCCTCTGGTTTACACTGAGGACTGGACTTGGGTATGCTTTTACAGTTTACAAACGTTTGTGATAAAGGGTTAGAATTTGGATTCTGAGGCACTGGTCTGAGAGCTTCTTCACTCACAAATTCCTCATTGTCCTCCACAAATAAACCAGGAAGTGACTGGAACACCCAGTACCTCCTGTACATTCTGTCCCTCCCGAGCGGCACCAAAGCACATGCATGCTGTAATTGAGATAAGTCTCTGATCATTTTACCCTCCTTCAGAGCAAACTCAGCTTTCTTGTTGGCATCCTCCTCTTCTTCCCTTTGTCGCATTTCTTCCTTCTCCTCCTCTGTCATCAGAACAATATCATCTTCTTCATTTTCCTCATCTTTACCATCTTTTCCTTTGACACTCTCATTCTTTGTTGGATCACCACTGAAACAAGTTTCATATAGAAGTATATATGCACATGATTTTTGCAGTAGAATATGTAGTGCATAGACTAATAGGTAAAATAGTTTTGAAATGGCTCGGCATACCTGTTTTTACATACACATGTATATACCTGTATGTACAAGAATGAATACTTGTCATGTATTGTGTTTTTAATATCACTTTGTAAAAGTATATTTGGACATGTATGTTTGCAAATGTATGGTAGAAGATAGTTCCATTACCTTGAATAACTACAATAGCAACCAAAAATTCTAAACCGTGAACTATGCTTGAATACTTTATGGATCCAACAAGTGACCCCTACTATCAATATGAGTTTCTTTCAGGTACCTCTATACCCATGTGGTTAAAGAAATTCATACTAAATCATGAACCTTCTGGTTTGCAATTAGCTAGTACAGTCATTCCTAATTATATTAGAGAATAAACCATTTTCCTCCAAGGGTCAGTGGTCCTCAGTAACAAAGTTTTCTTTTCCGACTACATGACTGGAAAATTGTTGAACATGGTGTAAATAAAACCAATTAAAACTTACTCTGCATTTTCTCCCTGCTTTAGTTTTTCTTCCATCTCTTTTATTTTCTGCTGTCTTTTCTGTTCAGCCTTCTCTCTTTCCTTTGCCCTCTCTTCCATTCGTCGCTTGTATCTAAAACCAAAATTTGTCCCAAATTGTTGAATAGTATCAGAGAAGCCCCCTTGTGTATATACATGTATAATTCAGATATTAATCGGATATTCACAAGACCTGTTTGCCAAGGAGGAATACTCCCATAAGAAAGCAAATTAATACAAAGTTATAAAGTTTCTAAAATGTACTGCAACACCAAGCTCAAGATGGTGACATTCTATCCTACCTGTTTAAGAGACTGTCCATAAGAACATGAATATAATGTGCCCTTGTGAAACACTGTTGTCACCATAGGCCAGCAGAGTAATAGGGCCTACTAAATCTGCCCTGATGGGACAAATGAGGGGGTATTATGTTGTATCCCAATCATTTTAAGATTTTCCTGTTCACACATCTTATTAGTCTTTGAATCTTTTTCTTTCATACATACAATGAGGCAAATGCAAACAGAACCACAGTGCATTGTTCTCTTCACAGGCATGAATGTTTCATGTTTTTAGGGCTAGTCTTCAGTTTATCAGTCGCTGTTGAATGACTTCATGAATACAAATTTTGACGTCACAATATAACTCCAAACTGAAGCTGGTATTGTCAGTTAACTCATTACAAGACTTGTGATGTTATAGCGAGTGTTACCTGTCCTTCCTACTTTTCTTTTAACAGATAATTCTTATCTTTTACTATCAAGTGTTGGAGTATACCATTTTCTTACCTAGCAGCAGCCTCCTCTCGCTCCCTTCTCTGCTCACTCCACTGGAAATGTCGGAGGTCATACTTCATCTGTCTGAATCTCTCATAATTATCTTCTACAGTATCCCTGGTGGCAGCATATGTCAGAAACTGCTGAACCAACAGCTTTAAAATCTTCAACTTGTCACCTGAAAATCAAGTGTTCAGATGATAAAACTGTGAATATAGAAGTTTTTAACTAAAATCGGGAAAGTACAAATGAAGTGCAATTCAAGATAAATTAAAATGACAAATCCCCTTCCTTACCCACACTAATATAGCAAACATGTCGAATAAAGCCTCTAACTTGCAATGTTCAATAGATATGCCATCATACTTATATTCATGTACAATTTATGGTCCAAGTTTCTTGACACACTTCAGGTACTGTGAGTTATACTACAAGGGCACTCTTATCTTAATGTTCTACAGAGGATTTAATTTATCAGCCCATCCTTAACTTCATGCAAAACTACATTGAACTTTTCGGTCAGCAAAACAGTACTATACTTCTCCAAAATAAACTACAGGCCACTATGATGACAAATGAAAATGACTGCATAAAGGTCAGGGATCAAACTGACCATTTTACAGTTGAGTAGCATAATGGAGAAAGAATGGGAATAGTTTTTGGTATGGGTATGTTTGTGCAATATTAAGGGTGGAAAATGCATTAATATTAAAATACCAATAAATGTACATACAGTAATTTGAGTTACAAATAATGCAAGTCTGCAGATCTGCAGTTTATTTTTGCCCCTCCCATTTTTATGTATAGTTATAACTCAGAACAGGTACTATCTAGCTATATTCAAACTTGAATACCTCTAACTATCAAACCAATTAAGATAGTCACTCTTGTTACACTAATTCAAGTTCTGAAGCATCAATCTTATTATATAATAAGTAACTTACTGGGAGACAAGTCAAATAAACTCTCAATGGACAGTAACTTCATCAGTGCTGCTTCTTGTTTCCTGAACTGTAGACCTGGATCGTCCAGTGATGTGTAGCCACCACGCTGCTGGTATCTGTACTTTACATTCTTGTCACTCACTTTAGCACCAGAGGCCAGAATGTGTAATCTGACAATCTCAGACAGGGTAAACGAGTCCAGTGGCAGCTTCCTTAGCGTCGCTCCTGATTAAAACAAATATACAACTCTTACCTACTTCAACGTCATAACTAAATTCACCACTTTAAAAATGTTCTTGTGATACATGTAATATTTCAGACAGACACATTGTAAAGAACAATCCTTTTTTTTTTTAAATACCGGTACTTATATTTCATTTGTTTGTAAAATTTATATTTAGTTTTTGATGTATTTTGAGGATGCTAGAGAGTTGTTAACATGTAAAAGTAAACCCTTGTATGGTAAAGAACTATTCATTTTCTAATCTGAAAGATGGGGAACCTGCCATAGCACCAGTAAGCATGCCACAAACAAATTCTTTGCTTCAAAAGATCAGCATTGGTGAAAAAGCCATCACCAGCTAATGAAAATCATCGGCAAGTCACTTACCATCACTGAATATGAGTTGACTGCAAAGTTTGAGCACAAATGTTGGGGTCAATTACTCGGAGTTATCTTGGAAATTTTCGCCGCTTTTCATGAGCTAACTTGAAATAACATAAACGATAGCAGTCACTTCACATTGTTTAGTAAGGGGGACACTTATAATTAACTGAGAAATTTAAGTGCAGACACCGTTACAAACTATAAATACTACCATAACACGCGTAGTTTAACCATTATAAAACGACTGCATAATCGAGGCTGCAGTTGATTAAACATATTGATTAACCACACGTGGTTAACGTCCTCCGAGCCTTTTGATTGGCTGATACGTCAGGAAATTCAATTATGACACCATCAATTGACGTCACAAACCATTGAGTGGGCTTACATTATGGCTGGAATTGAAGAAAAATTCTTTTAGACATTTTCAATACTTTGATTTGCAAAATAATACAGTGTTATGGTAGAAACACATTACACAACTCATTTGGATTGATTATTATGCTTATCCTACTCTTGTTAGTCAATTTTCAAAGTCTCAAAATGCTCGCTAAAGCTCGTGCTTTGAAACTTTGAAAATTAACTAACTCAAGTTGGATAAACATGATAATCAATCCCAACTTGTTGTGTAATCTCTATATATACCAGCCTCTTACCATGAGTTAACTGTGGAATTTGTGCACATACAGTAGCTGTCTCCATCAGTTCCTCCATATCCATGTTATCATCCATACTCTCCATACCAGTTGCTGCGAAATAATAAAGCATACAATTATTAGATATTTTTGAAATGAATAAGACCTACAAAGTCAGGAGAATTCATCAAACCTTAACTAACAGAAGATCTCTCTCTTTATCAAGATACAAATGAGACAAACATCTTTCCTGGGTCATTTCTAGTCTTATGATCAGCAGCTAATATTAATTATTGTATACAGGGTTATTTTTGCCCCGTGTTATTTTCACCTTGATGCACTTGAAAACAATTTCACCTTGTTCTAAATTCGCCTAGTCTCGTCATGATTCTTTTTAAAGAATTTACAATTTTAAATTCGCCCAGTTTTGAATATGCCCACTGACGATGAGGGCGAAAATACAATGGGGCCGAAAATTTCCCTGTATACAGCATATATGCTTATTTTCTATTTATAAACCATCCTGATTAATTCTGGAGACCCATGCATTTTCATCCAATCTTGATTAGCATAGGAACTCTGGAATAGGAAATAAAGAAGATATTTTATCTGTCCACCTTGACTAGCTTAGTCACAAGTATATATTACCCACCTTGGTTAGCTTTATCTTCTTTGAGTAACTCTTCTTCTTCTGCTTCCTCCTCTTCTTGTAGAGCAAATATGGCCGTCATCATCATCAACAATATGTCTGTTAATATGCCGTTGTGATCTGTTTCTAACAGTGCTTTTTCTAGTGTTTCTGTAAATACAAATTATTTCACACATAAACGGTAAGTTTTGTTTTGCTGTTATTAAGCATATTTTTAAACCATCTATATCACTGAATGCCAGTGAAGGGTTACATATTAAGGAATCCCTCTGGAAATGACTGTAATTAAACAATGATGGATGGACCTTCAACAGGACCGCACTTGTGGTCATTCAGTAGTGAGGAGTCCAATTTTCCAAAACCTACTGTACCAAGACTTGTAATGCCAGCTTTAAAAGCAAAGCTATAGTTGATACCTATTTCAGTTTTGTTGCGACTTTCAGTTTTGAAACCAATCTTCTGCACATTAGGCAATCACTCTAACCATGGGACCTTTTCAGTTCTTTTCAGAGCTAAAAATTGTTGTTATACATCCAACACAAGAATCTTTCATTATGTGGAGATGTCACTGATATCAGTGGAGAAGTTTGGCTTATACTCTGCACACTTGGCATTTGGGCAGTGACTGTTTTTAAGTGTGCCGACACCTGTTGTTACAAAGTCTGTTTTTACTTTCTTATCCAAAGGACTGGACAAGCAAGCCAAGTAGAAAATATCCAAACGTAATAGAACACCTAAATTTGACAGTGTAGACAAATTAATAGACAGCTACTCCTATTTCTACAGAGATAAACAGGCAGATAAGGGAGCAAAATAAATCAATCTGAATGTTGCTTTTAATGGAAATTTGCAACATCAAAATCTGCAGAAACTCCTCCATCCGGGTAGTACATTTGTCTAAATATGAATAATGGCAAAAGTCATCGTCAAGTTCATGAGACAAACAGTTCCAAAAGAACTGTATTAAGAAACAAACATGTAACATTTTGTGTCCATTGTCTTTTAGTTACGGGGCTTCTTAAATATACTCCCAATTCTGGAGCATTAAAATGTGTATAAAAATGAACTGTACAATGCTATCTGAATAATGGCATTACCAAAAGAGAATTTTCTTGGGAAATATTCTCGCAGGTCGAAAAGAGATTTAAAACAGTTGATGAATTCCAGCACCATAACAGCATCACCAAAGCACCCTGATGGGATTCTTGTTTTGACTGGCACTGGATCTGGCAATACCTGGAAATACAAGAAAATGATAAAATGATTATAACAATATCTCAATCACAAGAATAAAGTCATGTTACTGAATACATTAGCATGAAGTATGATTCAGCTTACATATGACAGATTCTATCAAAGTTTTTCTTTTATCTTAATAATTGCGAAATATGGATGATGAAATCTTAGAAAACTACCTTAGATTTTCACATGTTATACAGACAGAATGACAATGTAATATACCTCTCTGTTGTACAGTTTTTGAAATTTATTTCTAGGTAACAATATCCCCAAGTACATAGTATGACTTTTCAACTAATAATAAAGTAGTACCTTCAAATCATCACATTCCATATCATCCCTAGTTTTATTCCATTCTCTGAAAATTTCAAGTTGTATTCTCTTCTCTTCCATTTTCTTTTCTCTTTCCTGTTGGAAAATATAACAAGATATGGTTTTGAAACATTGATGCCCCCAGATAGCAGCTATTAAAAATACTGCAGAATTAGTCATATGTAGGTCAGTCACAAGTGGTGAGGTAAAAAATTATGGTACCATTTACTGTAAATCCAGTATTATTCACAAGAATATTATTTTCGCATAATTACGTGTAATCACTTACTCGCAAAAATAAAGTTCTCGCTTAATATACTAACCTGACATTGATATGCACCATACAATATAAACTGTTATAGGCTACTAAACATACATGTGTGCGAAAATATAGTGTCACAAATATTTTCAAAGCTACCGATTCGCCAAAATAAAGTTCCGCGAACAATTTCTGGATTTACAGTACACTGAGTAAAACTGTTATTACCTTAGCTTTCTCCTCCCTTTTTTTCTGCGTCTCCTCCATTCTTTTCTTTTTTAGCTCCTCTTTCTGTGCCATTTTCTCTGCCAATTTCTGCTGCTTAAACTGTTCCTTGATTGCCGCTTTCTCTTCAGCAGTCAATTTTGGTAGTTCTGGTTCTTCTACTTTAGGTTTTTCAACAACTGTAAAAGCAAGCCCTAATATTGCAATGGATAATACAGTGGAACCCACTTATATTAAACTCAGATATATTGAAATCCCAATTAATTTTCATTCCTCGGCTGAATTACTTTATCAATAGTTTAACCAGGATATATTGAAAACCCCGTTTATTTGAAAGAATTATTCATTCCTCTTCAGTTTCAATATATCGGGGTTTGACTGTATTATTATGACATCAAATGTTCCCAGTAGTTATGGCAGTATTAGGAAACCATATGCAGAAAAATCAGATTGTAGATGGACTGATCTCCTTCACATTAGATTGGAGAACAAAATCAAAGGTACCACACCAAAGACTAAATCTACAACAAATTCGCACAACAATGACACTGGCATATATAGTCAGCTGTCTTTTATTGTTGTTTTTGTGGAACATCCTACTGGAGAGTCTTTCACTCATATGAAGACATCACCAAATGTCAATAAATGGCTTTGAATTTATGCCTAAGCTTGGCACACAAGGCTACTGAGCAGTGAGGGACTGCACACTTTTCTATGACATGGGACATCTGGCTGTACTGTCTCATCTGAGGGAAAAATTTATAGACGTGTTGTTTCAGTAATCCGAATGCTTCATTTATCCGGACAATTTGCTCGGGAATAAAGACAAGGCTCAGCTGTACATGATTTGTTTAATTTTTGTCTATACCTTTTTCTACTTTCTCTTTCTCCTTTTTCTTCTTTTCCAATTTCTTTTTCTTCTTTGGAGATACCAGACCACTCAGGTCTGATGGACCAGCTGCCCCCTCCTCACTTTTCCGAGGAGCATGTTTACGCTTGCTTTCAGACACACCAAATGAAGGCATTGGACCACCAAAAAAGTCTGAAAAACTACAGTTTTCTAATCCCTTTTTCTGAATGACACTGTTCTGAAATTACAATCAATAAGTAATTTTGGTGAGATTAAAACAATACTTATAATATTTAAAAGGAACTTGAATTAAATGTTGGAAAGGGAAAGTGGTGTAGCTGGGCTGAGGATTGAATCCAGAACTCCAGCATCCAAAGTCTGGATCTCAGGTTTGAAGGCCTTTTTCACAGATATGGATTAAGATTATGTAGAATTAGCTTCAGGGTCAAAGAAAATGGGAAAATGTTAAAATGTTCTCTCTCGAGAGAGCAAAATAATGTTATTGAGATGATGTAAACACAATTCATGCTCCATCATCATCTTCATCACTTATGGTATAGTTGGTTGTATTGTTGTTTAACCCCACTACTCAAGAATCTTTCACTTAAACGGAGATATCAATACGTGCCTGTGAAGGGCGACAAATTTTGTCCATGCTCGGGCTTATGGCCATAGAGCAGGGAGGGTTCTTGCTGACACCCATTGTGACAGGGACCTCTGTTTTTAATGTCTCATACCAAAGACAGGGACAGCTAACTGCAGCGTGGTTCAGGTTTGAACCCATGACCTCACAATCAGAAGACGAACACACAAACCTCTGACCAGAGCAGCCTCCACTTGTGGTATATACCATGCAACAAGGAAGCCAGGACAGCTCTCAAATAGGAGACTTCACAGTACTATGGCTATAATTTGAATGCTACAAATGTAGATCAATCAAAACTCGAGGTTCTAACCTTTACTCTCCACATCCCTTGGTATGATTCACAATATTGCTTCAGGAAAAGTTTACTTTTGTCTCTGGTATAAAGGCCTTTCCTCCGACTGAAAGAAAAATTTCAAATCAGGACTTCAGCAAGTAAGAGGCATGCTTCTTTACTCTTACCTATCTAAATCTGTTCTCCTACATACATGAAAAAAAATAAAGTGGTTTTCTTTTGTTTTCTTCAACTTTTAAAATTGTTTCAGTCACATTCAGGTGGTATAAAACTATTGTAGGCTTCTTGAATTTTGACCAATGCTCAGGAACCCATCTTAAGTAGCAAAGGATCTTTAATGTGCCTGACCATGTCAACAGAGACAGGGAATGCAAAAGTCATCTATCAGCTGTAAAAGCTGTTAACATTCTAATTTGATTGGTAAAAAATATTTGAATATTGAACCATTTGTCTGGTGGTTTATTTGACAGCCCATTGGTGCATTAGGAACATAACAAGCTTGAGAAATACCTTTTCAATATTTAAGAATTTAAACAAGGCATGTATATTGTTTCACTGGCATATTATGCCTTTCTCAAAAAAAATTTCTATAATGACAGAATCTAGCTGATGCAAACTGTATCCATCTGTAACCTATCAATTGAACCAAAATGCTCCAAAGAATATATGTGAACCTGGCAGCAATAAGTTCATCTTTGTACCATTTGAATTATCTAGCAAACAATCCATACCGTTTATGAACAATCCATTATCTAAGTTAGATGCAAAGTTAAAAAATGATACTTTTTTTTTTATAAATCTATTAAATCAGACAAATGATCATTGGCTCTACAAGAATACAATACTCTTCCTAATTATTGTCTTGAGGTCTCTCTTAAATACATGTAGATTTACAGATGAACCAATGCATAACTTTCATACTTATAAGAAGATGGGATGCCAGGGTACCAAAAGTAAGACAGGGTACTAGTTAATTCAGCATAAATGGTGCACTTACCTTACTTGTTTGGCTGGAAGAGTAATGGTAACATTAGTTTTGCCTCTTTCCTGAACTACATATCTGTACTGGTCTGCCTTTAGTGTCATACCTTTTGGTTTTTCTTGGCTGAAGCATAAAATAATAATATTGTTAGTTTGAAATGGTCACCACAAACAAGGATGAAAAAAAACCAAGAGGCTCTAATAGCCATAACTGCTCATCTGGCAAACCTAAGATAACCCGAAGTTGTTGAACAATTCTGCAGTTTTACAAAGGCAAAGAAAAGTAAATATTTCTTGTAATGGACTTCTTGTGTGACTTTTTTTTTTGACAAGAAAAATGTTCTTATATTTTTGCATATTCATGTCTAATTTACATAAATCTGACAAAACCATCCAAAAAGTTAAAATTAATTTACAAACCTGTTCAATACATTAAAGGGATCATAACTGCAGTTCTACAAACCAAATTTGATGAAATTCCAAATTACAATAAAGTAGTCAAAAAATGTGAAAATTTTATGCACAGCAGATGGGAATGTACAACAACTGAACAGGTCACTTGAGTTTACTTAGGTCACCTAAAAATAGCTTCAAATGCATACTGGTAAAGACCACCATCTTTCCACAAGGTAAGTTCAATTTCTTACATATCTAAATTTGACTGAAGCCAAATTCAAACAAAAGGAGCAGTACTCTAACTTAGGTACAGTATCCCATCCCTCCCCTTACAGCTAGGAGGTGTGGAATACCTATGCCAAACTGGAAAGGCAAATTTTGGTTTTAGCTTAGCTGTTTCACTGCTCAAGAATATAATAGGAAAGCTAAAGCATGTTTCAGGCAAACAAATTTTTACATTTACTTGCCTGGGAACAAATTGTACAGAAGCTACATTTCATCCCTGTAGGACAAAATAATCACAAGCGAGTCTTCCAGACCCTCACTTACTTTGACTCATCATCAGAGTCTATGACAATACAACCATTTACTTCTGGTACAAATGATGCTGGTGGAACCACACGCAGGATTTTACAGGATTTTCTGAAATACAATTATAGATTATATGAAATATTGCTATCATAATCTGTCGCATAAATCTTTTCACAATGGCAATTCCTTCATTAATACAACTCATCTCTACGAAAGAAATAAGTATATTTACATGTATACTGAAAACACTATATTACTTAAATGCTTTTTTCATTAATAATGATTGACTGTAAAAAAAAAAAAAAAAAAAAAAAAAAAAAAAAAAAAAAAAAAA
>JACSZP010054415.1:7199-18390 GCA_016161895.1 Pinna nobilis | reverse complement strand
TGGTTTTATATTGTAATGAGAGACTATGACTTCCGGAGATTCAAGAACCTACGAAGCGAAAGTACAAAAATTTGATAATTCTATATTAGATTCATTTGGTTTTATGACGGCTGTCGTTCTTAGGAAAAAATGCTAATAAAAATTTTGTTTGAGCAGAACACTCTTTCTTAAAACTACAGTGTCGACCTGTCTCTTCCAGGAGCTATATTTTTCATGTATTTTCTAACATAACTGTTAAACAAGAGACGACAACAACAAAAACGTATTTTAGTTGCGATATTCATCTATTAATTATTTTATATTTAGACAAATGAATTTCAGAGGGCATTCGTAGGAGCAGACATGTAATTCTATCTTTTGAAATATAAATGGACTGAGCTATCCTCCTAGTCGTTTTTGTTTCATAATGTTTAAAAATCAAGTCTAGTGTACAGAAAGTTTGTTTGTTTTGTTGTTGTTTAACGTCCCACTCAAGAATATTTCACTCATATGGAAACGTCACCGTATGCCGGTGAAGGGCGACAAATTTTGCCTGTGCTCGGCACTGCTGGCCGTGCAGGGAGGGTTCTTTAACGTGCCAACACCTTCTGTGACACGGGACCTCGGTTTTTACTGTCTCATCCGAAAGAAAGGGACGGCCAACCGCGGAGTGGCGACTGCGGGAATCGAACCCCGGACCCTTCGGCTCGTAATGGAATGTAAGTTGATTATGTGAGCCAGTTCACTTGCTGAGGGCCGATGGTCTCTTCCGGAGTACATTTTAACACAGGCTGTTTCATACACCAATTAAAAATGGCCGCCACCATATAACAGAAAAGTAACCGAGTGTGACTTAAGCCAAACAAAACAAACAAATCTCTTTTTGATTACTGACATCTTTGGTGGGATGAAAGTTTTTAATCTCAAACCTAATTTTCTTAGCCTTAGACGATTTGCTTGTTAACATACTTAAAATCTCTATCATAACAAAGAAGTTTAATTTATTGATAATGAGTTTTTCTTTGTAACTATGAAAAAATGTAACATGCCCCTAAAACGAATGTTGAATCAATCACAAGCAATTTATTTCTAAATACCGGTACTTTGTTTTCTACGTTGAAACGACCAGAAAGTTTATGTTTGTAATTTCTTTAGTTTCAGAGGACAAACACGGATCATATTACAGGAGACTTTAAATGAAGTTTAAAATCAGGAAAAATCAGGTTTCGCCACTTTAAATTGACTTTGCAAACCTTAATGACTAAAAATTTGTTAAATATCTTTTACTCGGGCATGTATATTAGAAATATTTGGCTTATGAAATTGTATTGATTACATTAATAAATTGTATTGAATATTTATATTTATGAAGTTTAAACACTCAAGTTCATATAGGTTTTCTTTACATTAATGCGTTTTTTCTAAATTATCAACAACAAAAAAGAGGGAGAGATAAAATACATTTTGTGGTTTTAGGGCTACGTTTTTTGTTACTAAGCGCTACACTTGAAATAAACAAGATGAAATGAACAAAGTCATAATATGTAAATGATGGGCGGAGATCATTATATATTATTAATGATGTTGATTTCATTTTATGAGACCGACCTTTGACACATGTTGTAACTATTTAAAGCGGTGTTATCAAGTACAGAATGTATTGATGTGATTGTATGTACATTTTCAATACAGATTTTATGAATTAATGAAGAGAAACTATTTTCATGATAAACTAAGTGTCGTTGAGTATGAGAGATGTCATAAAAACTTGGGATGTAATGACAAAAAAGTAAAAGTGAACTCCGAACCCGGATAATTTCTTCTTCTAGATTCTAACCTTTGGCGGAACGACAATAAATCTCAGAAGAGCTGTTTACTTCGGGCAGAACATAAACGGGCTATGACAACTGCATTAGGAATGCAAAGAATGATCTTAATGTGGTCAAGATATTACTATGATGCAATTAAAGAGTATTCCGTATATAACGCACAGTAGACATTGCTCCATGATAGAGTGCTCAGGCTAGGAAGTTAAAGGTTCAAACCTCACTTGAGGTGTTTTTTTCTGTCTTCGGAACTAAATCCGAGACCCTGTGTCCAAATAGGTATCACTAAAGAACACGTGTTGATCAATGACCATCAGTGATGAGTAATTTGAAGCCCATAACCGACATTTTGTGACCACACAACATACTGTAATTCCAGGAATTTTCGCGGACCTTGATTTTGGCAAGTCAGTAGTTCTGCTCTCATTCGCGAGACTTTATTTGCACGCACGTGCATGCTTAGCTAGTAGTTAATTTTGTATTATGCATGCTTTTTTTCGCGAGTAAGTTCTCCTGCGTTTATTCGTGAAAATTGAATACTCGCGAATAAAACTGGATTTGCAGTAAACCTATGCTTCTTCAGTTGGAAGATAAACAATAGCGACAGCAACAAGAACAAGTACATTATTTGTTGCCACTTCACCACTAGGAGTAATTTCAATTATAGTATTTTACAACTCTTTTACAACTGAATCATGTTTAAATCAAACAAAATGTTTTTACTGCTGTTTTGAAATTTTAGTACTGTAAGCGGTGCCGCGTCGGCTGTGGTTAGGATGTACTCCTTTATCCGAGGTATCCTGTCACAGTCAGTGTTGCCACGTTGAAGAATCTGCACTGCTCAATGGCCATAAGTGCCGAGCAAAGGCAAAATTTGTTTCATCTCATGTGAATTGGTGACGTCAATATAAAGTGAAAAATTCTACAGTTGGGCGTCAAACAACAATACAACCAAGTTTTTTACGCCATTTTCAATATCTTTTCAGTTTAATCATGGCGGCATCAAACCAATGTAAGCCTTAAGATGTTTGTTACCTTTGGGTGTAAATAAAGCTACGTATAAGCTGCATTTAAGTATTAAACAACACATGATTAAAGTGGATACCTAAAGAGTGTCAATATACTCTCCTAGATATTTTATTTCCAATATTTAAGACAGACGCTATAGTTATATTGTAAAAAAAAAAACCCAAAAAACCCCCAAAAACAACGTCGAATTGATGCTCCTTTCAAAATATGCTTGTCTTCCACATTTCATCCATTTAAGTAGTAAAACGTACCCGGTAGACTTCATTTCTTTAGGGATAGAAGCTATATACAGTCTAACCTGTTTTAAGAGACCCTCCAAGGGAAAGAACAAAAAGGGTCACATATGACAGGTGGTCTCTTGATTCAGGTGATTTATATAGGAAATAACTATTTTGGGAATCATACATAAAGGTCACATTAGACAGGTTTTCCTTTAATTCAGTGGGTCGCTAAGGCAGGTTAGACTGTATATATATATATTTTTCAACTCGAAATTAAATCTTTTGAAATCAGTAAAAACGTTCGTGTGTTATCTGAGTTACGTAAGACACTTCCTGATTTATATTTCTCGTATTTCACCGCAGTTTCGCTCTGGTTCGGGTCGACATACCGCAGATTTAGAAGCCTTGATTAACCTCCCACATGTCACCTATACTGGCACAAGGACTGCATTGACGTCATTAGTTAAAAGCAAATTTAAAAGCTTAAATGCAGTAAGCTTCATGCAAGTATTTGTCAAATTTTGTTTTTTAATTTTTGGGGTTTTTATTTGGGGGGGGTGGGGGGGTTGTCCGTTGAGCGATTGAAGGAAGATTGGTTTTAATATTTAAAAACAAACAGACAAAATGAAAATAGACAAAACATATAGATAAAAGGTTTTTCAAGCAAGAATCGCTAAAACCTGTAGCATCTTTCTTAATAAAGATAGTCTTACTACATATGCATCAATTTCCGTGTGGTGAAACTTCTTCTAAAAACCTATAGATCGATTTTTTCGCGAAAACTTATTTTCGCGTACTGACACAAGAAAACTTAATCGCGGAAATAAAATTTCCCTTTAAATTACAACTTTGCATTAACATACAATATAAGCTATTATTGAATATTGGATACGCGCGTGAACATATAAAATCGCGAATAATTTTTATACTATATATTCGTCAAAATAAATATCCGTGAAAATTTCTTAAGTTCCAATTCATATATTTATATATATGAGCAAGGAATATAACTGTTATATTTTCTCAAATTTATTTACAGCAAAACCAAATGGTGTCCATTGTAATAACGATCTCGAAGTTAGAGATGCAGCATCTTTGTATTGGGGTACAAGTGTTCCACAAAAACATTTTCTTTGTCATGTGCATGTTCCGGGATCAATAATGAGGTAAAAGCATAATATCTTTATGTTGCTTTTTGTGATAGTAATAGACAAAAATATCCGTGTCACTTGATATTTAGCCAAGAAAAATTAAAGATCCTTAAAAAAGAGTAATCTAAATTTAGTTCACAAATAAGGAAAAATACACACCCTTAAGCAATTACAAAAAAACGATCTTATACAAAAGCTGTATTAGAGTACAGAATACAGAAACGAAAGTTTAATCTCGATTGGCAGATTTATATCTACTTTTAGCGTGACATATTACCTATAAAAAGTAATATAGACATGTTTGTGTACATTGCATATGTACATATGTATTAGTTTGTATGAGTTGTACGGTTTGTATCTATTTACAAATAAGCACATCATCAATATGCATGTCTTTTTAAAACTTAATCCATATGCATATACTTAAACAAACAAAAAAATGTTAAAAATCGGTTTTAGTCGGTTATTTAGTTTTTTTATCTAACTTTCTATGCATATAAAACTGTCAATTTGCATTTGTTCCTGTACGTGTCAAACCCCAAACCCACCCTCAAAATTGTTAATAACAAACATACACACAAAACAACAAGAGTGCCTTGAAGCTAACGATACGCCCGTCGCTAATATTGTCGTAACAACTTGATATTATGATATGCACATCTCCATATGATATCAATAACACGTGAAGTTTCACTCTTTCGGAATTAAAGGGGCATAACTCTGCCAAATATTGCCATAACAACTTGATATTACGATATGCACATCTTCATATGATATCAATAACACATGGCGAATTGCTAAACATTGTGTCAAAAAAACTGTGGGACTAGTTGCGCCCACAAGAAAATGTAGCACAATAAAGAGGAAAGTAATTGCCGATTGACCGTAATTCCATTTCTATTAAAAGTTGAAAAGTTACATAAAAACACGTTATATATGTTAAACGTCACTGCTTCTTGTGATACTATAAAATTTAAAAGGTATTGAGGCAAACATAAAAAAGTACTAGCATTTTGAATGAAATTAAACTATTTTGAAATTAAAGGGGCATAACTCTGCCAAATATTGTCAGAATGGCGAAATTTTCGTACCCCTGAGAACGGTTTACACAATGATGCATCCTACGAAGTTTGGCGAAAATCCGGCCATAATTCTTTGTGTTATTGCCGAAAATATCCGGACGGACGGACGGACGGACGGACAACGTTATACCATAATACGACCCGTCTTCGACGGACGCATAAAAATAAAACAAAATCTAAGCATTGTGCAGGCTGAGGTTAACGTCATCAACAGAACCGACGAGGAGCAGCTTTTAACAGTATCAGAAGTAACTACACATAATGAGAAACTTAAAAATAAAATAAATACAAGTCCTTCGGAATCACAAAGATAGACAGTCTGAATTATATGTGCACTTCGTATGTAACTAATTTGTCAATCTCTTTCATTAACATTTCAAGTTTTCATTCAACTTTACAAATAACAACACCTAAAAAGCACAAATTTCCGCTAGTCTCATTGTTGTTGATTTATAGGTATCTTTGACTTTGATATTGATAGTAATAGCCTAGCAGGACATAATGGAAGGATCTATCAAAGTGATTTACTCCATTCTACCATTTTCATATAATCCAGAAACTTTGCTAAAGATTAAATCAAACTCAAATGTCTTAACAAAAAACACGTGCATGACACAATTTCAATGTAGCTTTTTCTTGATTTTTCATACAAGCATAACGTACGATTTATCATAATGTAAAATAAGAGTAAAATACTGTTAAATGTAACTTACCGTTGACTGCTAGCCTTGTCACTGTGCTGTGAGGTGAGATCGCATGCTGAAGATCCTAACAAGGAAGTTAACACAGGATTGACACCTACGGAGCGTATAAGCAGCCATGCAGATACAAAAATCCGTGCACTTCCGAGGGCGATTATGTCTGTCACCATAAACAATTCTCGACCGAGAGAGCCTAATGTAGCCCCACTTAAAAAGAAATATTTTATGTTCCTGTTTAAGATTGTATTTTACATGGTAACAATCGATGTTTCAAGGATGAAGATGTGAAATATATGGCTAAGTAAAACATAATGAAATGTACTCTGTTGTTGTTCTCTGATGTTTTTCTTGGGAGTATTTATCGAGTGTAGACAAAACGTCAAAAAGTTCAGAAATACATAATAAGTAAAATAGAAGTTCAAAAGGACATTAGAAAATCCTAGTCTTAAAAATACGAAAAGTCTAGAATAAAGACGGTCGAAAACAACTGCAAATCCTGAACGGGATGAGACTAAAATGTTATACTGTAGATTCCTCATTTGTCGCGATTACTTAATTCCTGGAATTGGCCGTTTTCTATCAAATTGCGAATACTTAAAATCGCGAGTTCTCTACTACAGGGAATTAAATATCGCTTTCTGAACCCCGTCTATTAAAAGCACCATATAATCTTAGCTGATTAATTCATAATCTTATATGTAAGATTCGCGTTTTATGATTCCACCAAGAACAAAACTGCCAGATCAAATAATGACAAGAATCTAAAATCCGTGAGGGCGTCCACTCGCGAAATTACGTGAATATTATTTCCTGGCTTTTATGTAGGAATCTACAGTATGTGGCAATAAATAGGAAGTGGAACTAGAACTCAAATATCTTTGTTAAATCGATTTTGTTTTACATCCAACTAAATAATATTTCACTCAAATGAGATATTACCGATCAGAGAAGAGGACATAACTTTGACCTATGCACCACTCTTTTGTCTACTCGATAGGTAGGGGTCTTAAACATGTTGATACCAGTTTTAACACATGGTGTCGTATTTTACCATCATATTTGGTTAACGGTTTCTGAGATTTTTATATTTTATACATTTTCCAGAAAACATCGATTATGCAATTCTTCGGTGGTTTTATGATACAGGACTGACTGCCGAAGAATTGTGAAAAAGGTGCATATATATAAAGAAAAGTTTCTAATAAAACTACTTTTTATCCATCACATTAAGTGGACAAGAAGCGGGTGGTAATGTTAAGAAATTGTCTTAATGCTAGCCATATGCATATGATGTGTTTATGTGTGTAATTCGGGAAAAATAAATTTCAACTTTGTGCAAGGACTCGCCTCTCCTTGCTCTAATCTTAAGTGATTCTATGTTTACTCGTTCAACGATTTTCCCCCTCAAATCAGATTCAACGCGTTACTAAATTTGATCTATATCTTAATTCATAGCGTAACTACCCTTGGTTAGCTCGTACATACATTTAAGGTGATGTTAAGTGTGCTTAAAAGACCAAAAACGAAAAAAAATCCCAATTATATCGTGAAGGTTAAAATATACAGATAGACCATATTTTCTCTCCCAAGGACACCAGGTCTAATTCTGTCAGTTGGTTCACATGGTCTATGTACACATTCAGTTCTTTATTTTCAAATTCGTTTTATTTCCGCATGTTTTTAATCAAGTTATATGATTTACTATTGTCGTTTAATTCGTAACTGTGCACCGTTTTCAGTGTAAAATGTTTTGACTTAATGTAGGTGATTTTGGGTCAGTTACCAAGACAAATGCATTTCTGTGAATATTTATGAAAATGAATTAACATATAAGAAGCGATATCATTCTTATTCGTTTTTCCTAATATTTCACACAAGGTCCAGATTAATTTAAGCGCCGCCAAATAAATCAAATCATGTATAAGACAGCATATGCTATTCTCAGTTACTGCAGCCAGAAATAGGTCGTGTTTGACGTAAATTAAATATTTTTCTAAGTAAACATATGTTAGCAAATGTTATATATAATCTAAAGATTCTCCCTGTAAAAAAAATTGAAGTACCAAAAATCCAAGTCCTAAAAACACGACAAGTCTAGAACAACAGTGGGTGCAATGTTAAAAACAAAAGGCAATTCCCTAACGAAATGGGACCAAGTGTCCGGAAGGAGTCATCGTCCCCTGTTGGCCGTCTTCACGAGCTAATGGGATAAGGGAAACGAATCGGAACCTTGGCTCGCGAAGATGCCTGTTGGCATGCCAGACCCATCGCAAATATTCCATGGAAACCCTATGAGTTCGCTAAATTTTCTTTAATTTTTTCTTTAAATAATTTGTGTTGAAAAAAGTATTACACTTCAGCCAATAAGTAATTGCCATGCAGTTTATTCCTTGCAAGGCAGAGAAAAACTGAAAGATAAAGTAGAATTGTGTTCAGTATGTGACATTTATCAAACACAAACATTATCAAACATCAAGTGATACATGGAATTGTCTCATTATCAGTTCTGTTCAACTTTTCTAGAAAATTACAGCATCCTTGAGAAAAAAAGAAAGAAAGACAAATTTCGATGCATTGTCCCCTCTGTAAATACGAAATAAAGAAAATGGTATTTTAGTAATTAACATGTCTACTTGCATATAGTTCTCAAAAGTTTATTTCTACACATATTTATATGCTGGGTTTATTATATTTTTGCATAAAGTTCTATCAAATACGTTTGTTCTTTATGCAGAGTGCAAGCAAACGTTTAACTTATGAATAGTGAGATAATCTACATTGTACTTTTTGCATGAAATCACTTTTACATAATGATGAAATAAAACAAAAAAAGTTAAAGATAAGGAAAAGTGATCGATCCCATAATTCCTACAAGGAAAGCAAAATAAGGAGTTGGGCAAAAACGGACCCCTGGATCCGCCAGAGATGGGATCAGGTGCCTAAGCATCTCCTGTTGACCGATCACACCCGCCGTGAACCCTATGTCTTAACCAGGTACACGAAGTAATCCGGGGTCAGAATAAATGTGTAAATTGGTCTAACAACTGTTATGAAACATGTCAGACAACATTTGAACCCCTGTCACATCAACTTGTTAGTCAGTAGTCTACCTCGATTTAAAAACTGGTCATACGCTGAACAAGCTTTAGCGTATCGAATCAGTTGAGAGACATAAACTCTATATGCAGGTGAGGATGGAATATTGCTACATAAATATGGGAAGTTGACGATTGTGAAACTGAAGTCCTCCCGTTTATCATAAAGTTTATTTTTACTAAGATCTCACATTTTAATTATTCTATTTCCTTTGCAGTAACATTATTGGCCCATTGTTCATATGCTAAAAATGGTTATCGAAAGGATAAGATGATAACAAAAATTTCGTAAGTAGTTAAGTTGATCCTTGTTAACGGCCGCGCCACGGGGTCTTTGACTATCATGGTTGGTTTATGCCTAATTTGCATAAATATCTCAGAATTAGCAAAAGTTCAATTTTCATTTAGAAACTCGTTATTAGATAATATTCAGTCATATCATGGCGATTCATTTACAAACTCGTAATTTATATTAAGAAGCTCAAAACTGCAGCTCTACAAACCTAATTTGAAGACATTCTGACCTTAAATAAAGGAGTTATAGTCATTTGAAGAAATTTCTATTTTTAGTAATGGCGACCATCTTGGTTGGTGGGTGGTGATGTCGGACACAACTTTGAGAGGGGGACCACTAGAGGACTAATCAGGCAAAGTTCCATTGCTAATCGGCTTCTATTTTTGACAAGTGATTTTTGAATATTTTTCGCATATTTATGCCTAATTTGCATAAATATGTTAGAATTATCATAAGTTCAATTTTCATGTAAAAACCCGTTATATATATTAGGAAGCTCATAGCTGCAGTTCTGCACACCAAATTTGAAGATATAAAAATTTAAGAAACTTCTACTTTCAGCCATGGCGGCCATCTTAGTTGTCGGGTGGGGATGTCGAACACAATTTTGAAAGGGGAACGACCACCAAAGAACTAATCAGACCAAGTTTGGCTCAAAATGTCCCAATTGTTTCAGAGAAGAAGACTTTTGTTATAAAGTTAACGCCGACGGACGCCAAGTGATGACAATGTAGTTTCTTTATTACGTTACTCTGTATGCTATTCAGTATTTTGAATATTAACATACGATATATGTCCATAGCAAAAGCTCAACACTGGCTCTCGCTGACCTCTCTATTAATGTAAAAAAGTTTCCGGAGCACCTGAGCTCATCCCCGCTTTTTAGTGGGGTTCGTGTCATTCTTGTTTTAGTTGTATATGTTATGTGGATTGCAGTTTGTAATGTTGTCCCATTTTTCTTTGGTCACTGTTTTATCTGTTTTTTCAATTTTGAATGAGTCCTTGGTATCTTCGATTTTTTTTGAGAGAGACACCCAATAAAACAAACAGATAAAAGGAACAAATAATTGTAAAGTAAGAGAAAAGGAGTGTTTTCCTTCTTTGTATTCTATTTGAAAATTTTAAACAAGACAAATAAGTTATCAATATTATAGTAGTTGAAAAACACTAATGGAATACAGGTAAATATAAAAAACACATGTAATACAATTCATCAAATATTGACGACTTTTCCATTAGAATCAATTTCACCTATGACAGATTTAATGCATAACGACATCGTTGACACAAAATTTGGAATACATTTCCCGTTAATGGATAAAGAATTAGGTTAACTGCTTGCCCTATTTATTCCTCTAATATTACTTTTTGACTTCGATGATTCATTGTCTGAAATAGATTACTTTATACTATATAGCTAGTGTAAAAAATGTAATGTCATGATATCGCTATCTCATTAGTTTTTAAAATAGTATCGATCATTCTTTATTGAACAACATGTGTGTGTTTATTGTAATTTTACGATAATTAATGATTTGTTATCATATGTGCGTACATACATTGAAGTCACTTTCTAAAGTAGCACGTGTGAGAGTTTACTACGAGCTACATTCTATTTACTTTAGTGCTGGAAAATCCTAATAGAAGGTATAAACCAATCAAGCCAATTTAGAAAAAAGACAGTTCATACACATGTATTCCTATACACATACAAAGTCTAATCTGCCAAACCGAATCATTGAATTAAAGGACTGTCTGTCCATTGACCAAATTAATATATTCCCCAAAGTGGCATTGGTTTCCTGTGTTAAT
>JACSZP010054358.1:20000-21777 GCA_016161895.1 Pinna nobilis | reverse complement strand
AGACATATACACGACAATTGCTCGATATGTTCCGACATTAAACACAATTTTTCGACATCTGTTCGAGTTTGTAGCCTACGTGTTCCGCCTGACACTGCTCCGAGTTCTGACGAATGGTCAGTTTGCATGCATATTGCAATCTGGAGTTTTTCTCGGCACTTTATATTGCCTCTTTCAAAAGTTAAAAACGACTGATACTTAATATAATTCTAGAACATCAACAATATATAACCAAGTCGTAAAATCGAATGTTTCATACCAGTTGTTTGACCGTTCTTTACACCCCGATTTTGACTACGGATCACTCCGTATATCTGATCAAGATATAGGCTCACGGCGAGTGTGAGGTGTCAACAGGGGATGCTTACTCCATTTAGGCACCTGATCCCACTTCCGGTGTGTCAAAGGGTCCGTGTTTCTCTAACTCTTTACTTTGTCTTCCTTATAGGAATTATGAAATCGATGACTTTTATCTTTACCTTTTCATAAGTTTTTTTAAGTTCTTTTTAAGTGGCTATTTTCTATACAGACCTAAAGTTCTAAGATTCTGTTTTTGTATTTATGTTAAGGTTATATCAAGATACTCCATATAGCAAAATATATTCTTAAACACAGTTTCTATATCTTGATCCAGGTTCTTAGATAAGAACTTTTCGTGTAGGCTGAGGTTCCCGGATGTTTTTTCTAAGTGTTGATCAAGGTTATATTATGAATTTATACAAAGGTTTTTTGGTACAGATATTGACTCAAAACACTAATCTTATAAACACCGTAATCGTTCATTCTCGAAAGAAAAGAACATTACTGTTTAAAAAAGATATATTTTATCTAAACCGAATGTTCTTTATTACTGTTAATTTCACCATTTAGAGTTTTGTTTGCCAAAGACATATAAAGGCACACGAAAACACTATCGTTAATTTGAAGTTCGTGTCTGTAAATTACAAACCTAAAAGCACTTCAAAGAATAGAATTTTATGATAAATTGAATAATAAATATTCGACAAATATGTTGTTTGCGAAAAGCTGATGTAATAGAATACACGAATCCTCTTAAGCTGAATATCTTATATAGTTAAATAAATTATGTCATACAGATCTTGTTGAAAACAGGGTTTATGTTCTTTTTGTTGTAACGACGAAGGCGAATTTACCAAGAAACAAATATGTCACTAGAAAAATATCAAATCTTATTCGTATTAAACAATAACCGTTCTCCTTTCTATCATTAAGTCATTCTACGGTTAAAGGGCCCGGGGACGCTTGGGTAGCCTGTAAATGTGGATTTTTTATTTTTGTGGACATCAATGAATCTCAATTTAGCAAGATATTGAATCGTGATTCTGATAATATTGTAAAAACAACCTATTTGTAAGGACACTTGATTTTATATGAAAATTAAACGAGGGCAACACAAAGTGTATGGTCTTTAATAATTTTGACATGTCCATAGTCTCATCAGTATCAAAACACAAGAAACAACATTATAATCATATGAAGGTAATTAATAATCAAATACTATGTTTACTCACGGAACGTCATGTGGCATATACCCTTTTTATTTCAACACTAAATACGGCTTTATTGCAATACTGTAATGGTCAAATTATATGATCTAGAACATTCGGTATTTACAAGAATTGAATTTAAATATACCAGTGCTTAGAGAAAAAAGACAAAATTGGGATTATGTTGGTACCATGCAGCTCAGTATTTTTCAAGGTATACTGCGTAAACTTAGTTCATGATGTAATGGAGACTGTCTAAATCGGACACT
>JACSZP010054358.1:0-17500 GCA_016161895.1 Pinna nobilis | reverse complement strand
CTCCAGATCTTAGTCAGAGTGTGGTTTTTAAGAAAGATAATACCGAGTACGCATCCTGTAAATATATCCTGGGCACTTTGATCTGTTCTTCGATCTATCCAACGAGATCTTTGATCTTACAACAATCTTCTCCGGCGGCCGTTACGGTATTAAACATAACACAGCTTAGTAGAGCGGGAGATCAAGGATCATGGACATGTGATTATGGCAGCTCGGGATCCAGTGCTCAAACTCTTACAGTTCTAAGTAAGTTTATTATATACCAACACCAGAAAATGAAACTTGATTGAAATGATTTTTGTTTGTTTTTTTTTTTTTTTTTTTTTTTTTTTTTGAAAAATGCGAATTTTTCTAAACAATTTGGTTAAAGAAACAATAAAGCCATTAAGCGGGAAAATTAAAATCATTTCAAATTAAGTGTGATTTCAGTATATCTGGATTCAATATAAATGGATTCAAATGTATTGTTTTTACCGCCAAACTTCTGTTGAACGGCGTTAAAATGTCGAGCTAATCTGGCTGTTGAAGAGATCTGGTAGTTTTACTCAAGCTTGTTTAACGAATACACAATGTATGTAAAGTTTTCATTGGTTGGTGATAAATATACCGTTTAATAGATATTGCTACTTTATTGATGTAATTCCCTACATATTAAAACCCGCTTATAGAAGTCCGTTTCCATTTGCAAGCATTCAGCCTAGATTTCTACGGAATATTTGTTTTATCTTCGTGCTAAGGTTTCCTTGAGTTCATAAATGTGCAGAACAGAAACAATTTTCTTTATTTTTCTGAAGATCTTCATGTTAGACTGGACTATTCAGCTTTGAAGTGGTATGAGAATCATGTTCCGATCTTTTACATTGGAAATCAATGATCAAATAAAATTTCCATATTTGCACACTTAATTAAATGTGCACTCTGAACTGATTAACAAATGTTATTCAAATTTTACCTATTAGAGCTCGTTTATTCTCGTATTTTACCTTTCAAGTCATCGAAATACGCGTTTATAATGTGCAGTTGTTATGCTATCAATTTTCCAATCGCCCTTCGATGTTTTATAACTTGCATACCAAGTTCTCTCATCTAGATTAATAAATCACAAAATAGCCGGTGCTCACAGAAATGGACAGATTTAAATGCAGTGATAATGTACAGTTTCAGCTATGTGTTTATTAATATTCTTCTTCTTCTTCTTCTTTTTCTCTTTCTTCTTCTTCTTCTTCTTATTATTATTATTATTATTATTATTATTATTATTATTGTAATACCCCAAAAATTTCGATAAACATTTCGTAAATTCCTCTGAAAATACTTTAAATACTAAATCAAAACACTGAATTATCATTATATTTTAAAAAATGGGGACAATATAACCCTTTGCCTGGAAAAATAATCTGGAGCATTGATTTTGATAATGTTCACTATTTATCAGTTTTATGATCATTGACAAATCAAACATACTATGAAATCTTTCGATTTTTATCATTCCAGTGACTGTCGGAACTTTCATTTCTTTAAATATCTATATCTGGTATCTAGGTAATGGAATTTGATGATATCACAGATTTCAAATTTCTAACATAATACAAGACAATACTAAAGAAATCCAAGTCCTAATAATATTGGCAAGTTAGGAAGAATAACTGTCCCTATGTTGGAAACAGTGTGTCTACTTTACGTCCATTTGTTTATCTTTTCGCATGCATAGAATTACTGTCCAAAATACAAGCTTATGAATTACAACTGTGATGTAATTTATGCCTTATTTTGTATTCTATGCCCCGAAATAAAATATCGCGGGAAGTCATCTACTGATCTGACTCAGAGTGTGTATTTATCTCTTTGCCTTTCATGGGAAACGTTATCATTGCCAATACGTGTTATTACTATTAGGGGAACTCTTCAAACTCAGAAAACGTTGATATATATTTTTTTACTTCCTACTATTACTACTACATGTACATTTAATTGCAAAAGATCGTCTACTTAGCATGTTTAGTCTCAGAAAAGGTGGCCGATTCAAACATTCATAGCCTTGTTAACATTATCGTTTTAACGACATTTTCACGTCACTCTGAATGTCTCGAAATATCTCGTCCCGCGAGATTTGTTCCTTTTCTAACCTCATTTGTACAAGAGCTTCTTAAGAGCAGTAACACCGTCATTATGTTTATAAGGTCTTTACATGTAGGACTTTCAAATTTCACAAAGATTTCTTTTATAAAATAATTTGACCACTTTGAACTTTATTCCCATAATTTTTAACCATTCAATGGCGGTAAATTTATTTGCTGACTTATAGAGCATACTTACTGCATTTATTTTTTTATACACAGCTGCGCCGAAACAGAGGGGCATTTCGGGTAATGTTGATATAGACTACTGTATCGGTAACAAAAGCGACACTCGTGATGTGACATTAATTGTAACTTGTAGTTCAGCAGTCGAAGTAATGGCAGTGCTATCTGTAAGTAATAATCTTATTCATAAAAGTCATAATTTAAAATAATACATCATCATGTCTTAGTTTTATGTGGATATGTTACGTAGAGAAGAATAAAATGAGGGTAATTTTTAACTATAGCTGAGTGGAGAAAAAGATGACTGCTTGATATTTGAATCGCTGATAATTTCAAGTTGATTGTGACTTATTCCCGTATTTGATATGTGACACAGCGTGCCATCATGACCTGGTTGATCATAACGGATAACCAGTATAAACAGATAATGAAGGATATGTTCCTCTTGTCGCATACCTAGTCCCAATTCCCCCTTTCTTGTTCACGATCATCACCAATTGTGACTTATTCGTGTATTCGACAATGTGTAACACGACGGGTGCCACGCGTGGGGCAGGAGTTGCTTACCCTTCCGGAGCACCTGAACGCACACCCGGATTCTAATGGGGTTCGAGTTACTATATTTTTTGTTATATGTTTATTTCTGTGTGTAGTTTTGTCTCCTTTTTGTTTTGGCCACGGTTTTGTCTGTCGTCTTTTTGAATTTGGAATGCCCTTTGGTATTTTCTACTTTACCCATTTTATAGATTGGTTATATCGATGATTAACGACTCATCCAATAATTTTTCACTTATATGGAGAAGTCAACGGATGTCGGAGAAGGATTACAATGTTTGTCTATCCTCTGCAATTATCACCGTACAGCGGGATAGGAGGGTTGGGTAAATGACTCTACGCCACTACGACATGGCGGCATCGACAGTTTCAATATCTGATAACATTTCAAGTCATTGTGTATTGTGTCTGTCATTTCTTAAGAGTCCGTTTGTCATGAAACGAGAGTTCATGTGTCATGTGATGAAAGTCCCTACTCGTCATGTAATGTGCACTTGTGTTCATATTATCACCTCGTGTGTCATATGATAGGAAGCTCTTGTTCGCCATGTAATGAGTGCTATTTTGTCGTGTAACGCACAATTCCTGCCCTTATGTGTCATGTAATGTGAGCTCATATCCTGAATTTAACAAGAGCTCCAGTACGTCATGTGTTGACACCCATGTGTCATGTAATGAGTGCTTGTTTGTCACGTAACAAGAGCTTAGTTCTTGCACTTAATGAGGATTTATATCCATATCATGTGTCATGAACACAGAGCCCTTGTGTCATGAAATGAGAGCACGTCATCTAAGGAAGTGTATGCCCTCCCTGTAATGGGTTTATGTCCGGCTAGGCTACTGTGTGTTATTGAATGTGTTACTAGAGCCCGTATCGCATATAATGAGAGCTCAAATTCAGCGTTAATGGGGGCTCTTGTCCGTCATGTTATCAATATTCGTATGTCATTTATGGCGAGTTCGTCATGTAATGAGAGCTCCTGGTCATGTAGTGAGAGCTTTCATTTCATGTACTGAGAGTTCTTTTCCTTCGTGTAATAAGAACTATTGTACTTAAAGTACTGGAAGCAACTATCCTTAATGTAACGAGAGCACCTTTCATTTATGTTATAAGAGCTCCTATTCTTCATGTAATGTACGTTCTTGTCCTTCGTGAAATGATAGTACCTGTCCTTCAAGTAACGAGGCTTATGTTCCTTCATGTAATAAGAGCTTTTGTATATCAAGTACTAGAAGCACATATTCTTAATGTAAAGAGAGCACCTGTCATTTATGTTATGATAGCCCTATCCTTCATGTAATGATAGCTCCTGCTCTTTTTGTAATAAGGGTTCTTGTTCTTCATGTAATAAGGGTTCTTATTCTGCGTTTGCTGACAGCATTTGTCATTCGTGTAATGGAGCTCCTGACTTTATGTTATGAGAACCCCTAATATTCGTGTTATGAGGGTTCTTTGACTTCATGTAATCAGAGTTCCTGTCCTTTGAGAAACGTGAGTCCCTGTTCTTGGATTAATGATATCACATATCCTTTATTTAATTAGGACGCTGTCCTTCATGAAGTATCACGTAATGAAAATCTAAATACGGTTAATCTAGATAGTAGTAAGCTCTTGAGCCAAACGTCCGGACTTTTGGCTTAGTGGTTTGAACGATTGTCTATCAAGATGCGAGTCACATGTTCGACCCCCGGTTCGGGTTTTCACAGGTGTATACCGTCAATAAATCCACACTGCTGAGTAAGAAGTATGATATACACCTATGCCCCAATGTTTTTATGTTATGTTTCTGGTATGGTTTAAGATCCCAATACGTTCTTTAAAATGCAAAAGCTGACAATTCTTAAGCATGTTTATCCATCGCATATACTGTCAAAGTATTTGATGAGAATCCACCTCACTTTAGACAAAGTATAAGTGATGAACTACCAATTCTCGATTGAGGAAAGACATTAAGTCTAAATTCGGATGAGTGATAATATATCAGGTATTCCTGTAATCAGATTTTATGTGTGCGATGTGATTAGAACTTGATTCTCTGAGTATGTTACTTTTTAGATATTCAGTTGTTTATGTAATTGGTGTTCCAGTTTGGCATCCGATTGGATTTGAGGTGGTTTGTTTAAATTTGATCAGGAATACACTGGAGTTGGTCTGTTGTTTGTTTTGAAGATTTAGGTAAATTGGTCAGGTAAGATATTTTATTTTTTAACAGTCACCAACAACAGGTATCAACTATAACGAGACTCTGCCAGTGACCAAAGGCCCTGCATGTTCTGATGTAGCAGAGAACATATACACGGCTGTGTTCACCATCACAAGTACTACTGGAGGTCTTATAGGAGATGACTACACCTTGACATTTAACACACAGCTATCTGGATGTAGGACTGAGAGTACCTCTACCTCTGTAAACTCTGGAGAGGTTTTGGAAGATGTGATCCCTGGTAATTTGTCATTTTCATGCGGGTCTACACGTAAGTAAAACTTGATTGTTTTTACGACTATATATTCTGTAATAGATAGTCACTGAAACAAGAGGAAGTGTTTTCGTTATTCTAATGCAATTCAAGTAAAACATAAATTACTTTAAATGTTTAACACATTATTATAGACTAGTCTAGACATATACGTACTTACATACAACATCAAACAATGAGAGATATATTTGAAGACAATATTTTTTCCTGACCGTTATTCTTTCTTAACGATTTTTGTCTTGTCTATATATAATATGAATCATGTTGAGACATAATGCAAAATAAGATCAAACATTTTCTGGCCTTATGTTTATCTATATTTTGATTTAAGATTTGTCTTAAACAATAGCAAAGTCTTAGAGTTGTAAGAATTCTATACAATTTAGAATATATGTAATATTCGGCGCGTCGGCTGAATCCGCACGGCACGATTATTTAACGTGACTTTTTTGTTGTGGAACAACAACTACACCTACGTAAGTAAAACATTTACTTCAATATCAGTACTCTCATCTTTTTAACGTGTGATCAATACGTTTTATTTTAATCAAACTCGGTTGACATCAGGTGGTATAAAGTAATGTAGTCGTCTTTGTAATTAAGACTTGATAATCGATATATTTTTTTTCCTTATAAAGTATTATTATTACGATTCCTCGTCATGTCTGCTCGTCTTTCCATAACACAGAATATCAAGATTTTATACCAATCCAATATTGTAGAACCCACTTATTCTGAACGCTGATAAACTGAAACCACTTTTAACATTTTAGGTCACCTGACCTTTGCGCATGGTGACCAATTGCGATTGCCCGTCGTTGTGCGTCGTCCGTTAACTTTTCACATTTTGAGCTTCTTCTAAAGAACCACTGAAGGATCATGCCAAAACCTGGTACAGATGTTCTACACATGGTCCCACACAAGTGTTGTTACTTTTCGGGGTCATGCGAAATCCAAGATGGCCACCGCTTCCGATTGGTCAAGACATCTTGAACTTCTTCTTAAGGTTTTTTTTAATTCAATCTACCTGGGATGAACATTTGGCGATGCAGAATCAAGTCTGTTCAAACCATCCTCCTGGGTCCAAAAATGGCCATGCCCTAGGGCAAAAAACAGGTTCAAATTTTGCAACTTAAAAAATCTTTTTCTCTGAAATAAGAAAGCCAAATAAGCTGATTTCTGGAATATAGCAGCCTTTTGAGGTGTAGATCAAAGAGTCTTCAAGAGAAGGCACTGGTTCCGTTTTGGCCTTGCCCTGGGGTTAAACATTTCCCATAGGGTTACTATAGGATATCACATTTTAGATTCCTTAGGAACTAGTGGGCCAAGTTTAACCAAATATATTTCTCGGGTGACCATTAAGGCCCCTTTGTCCTTTTTTATTATTAATTTCAGTATTAACTTATTCATTGTTATTTAAACCTATTTAATTTATCCTGTTTGTAAATATTACATACTTTCTTCATCTCTTCATCTCTTATCCATGGCCTTGACTTCTTCAGACATGACATACTCGTAGTCAATCGAATGTTTTCCTCTTTGATATTGATATATTCTGTCTAGAATTATTATCTTATCGCTATTTAAGTTCCCAGCGCACTGATTGGTAACCCTTTGGCCACTTAGGACCCCAAGGCTTACCATCTCTTATGACATACGCTTGAGTTTACTGCACATTCATTTTTATCAACTATCCTCAAATGTTTACTGTCTACGTTAAATGGAAAACTTGACGTCTGAGGTATGAATTTGTCACTAAAAGTTGATCAAGCGCATTTCAGAAAACCAGATAAAGAATCGACAAGAAATATATCCTCTTCGGCCATGGAACCTATTTTGGGAAATCACTATACAAGGGAGACATAAAATTAGGAGCATGTACGGGAGGATTAACACAACATTGATTGTCATCATGGTGGTAGGTCATTCTGAGAGAGAGGGGGAGAGGGAGTGATAAACTTACCAGCAAAATCACAGATTTTTACAATTACAACCAGGCTTGGGAAAATAGTTAAATGCACTCTACAATCATTAATTCATATACATTGTATAATCATATGAGTCGGTTTATAAAACATATACATGTATCACTTTTCTTGCTCTTAAAATTTTAGACCAAGTGAAAAAAACGAGATTTGAAATCATACAGAATGTAACATTGGGTGTAACTAGAAATTTGAAAATAAATCAAATATATGAACAGAAATCCAACTGACTTAAACTTCGATCACCCCATTATCCCTTCTTAAATTACGATGCACAGGCTTCAACACAACCACGTTGAGGTTATATACTGTGGTGACTTCTTATCGGTACCTTTCAGACTAATGGAATTGCAGATTTCTAAATTTTGAAAACCGTGACAACAGACTTTGGTTACGTGGCTAGATACGAAAGTTGAAATTGTCATCGATTAACCAGTAATCATTCTTTTGCATTTCCGTAACATACATTTTAATTGGTTGGTAAAGTGCTCGAATAAATCATAACTCGTGAAATGGTCACCTAATCTTTTCGGAGTCACAGTAGATCTCTTTCATCTCGGCAGTTAAGGGATTGGCGCATGAAGAAATTACTTTCCATATCGACTTACAGTTTAGAAATAGTTATATTATTAAATTTATAAATGTAACATGTGAACTGCGAACAGTTTGTTTAAATTTCTTCAAAGAGAAAATTGTGAATTTTGGGCGAAACAAAAATGCTGAGGCGCATTATTAGAATTGCTCTTCATGGAGTAGGAACTTATCCAACGGAATGATTGTCTTCCAGGGACGTGAAATGGACAACAGAGGTTAGAGGCGGAAAGCCTGAGGCTGGAAGAGTGGAGCAATAATGTGGGGCTACCGGTGGTACAACGTTGTACAAAGTTTGATTTGTAAGTGCAACAAAAAAGAAACCCCCCAAAAAAACAAAGAGACACACGGTATGTCTGGTAGTTTACAATACACCTTGCATTAGTTTTGCGCTACTGCAAAGGACTACCTGCCTAAGTTGACCTTAATATATACCATCAATAGTGCTATTTATAAACGAATTGCCCAAATAGAGAGACCGCCTCTCTTATGCAACTATTTTTGTATATTCCCTCGAACATTAAAACATAATGAATTGACGTATTTTTCTTTCAAGACGCTCTTTCTCTTTAGTTGTTTACATGAAGGTAGCGATATGCAATTAGTATTGAATGCGATAGCATTGTCTTGTTTTAATTTTTGAATTTACCAGGTGGGTGCCCAATGTTAAAATTCAAACACCGGGTAAATTCACAAATTAAAACATGACACCATGTTGAAATTTCCACAAATCAGTTATAGTTCTGGACACATTACAAGATAACCGATGTACATAGAAATGTGCGTTTTTGTTGGACTTGTATGAGTGAAAATGAAACACGAGTGACTTTATTATAGAAAATTAAATATTTCTATCCCCTTCTTTTGCTCCTTCTTGTTCTGTTTGAGATGTACTTAATCAAAAGAACTCCCTTAATGCGTCATAAAAATCAACTCACATTTTCATTTGTCAATGACAGTATCTATAGTGAAAACATATTTTGATTCTTACGAACTCAATATAGATACACACAATATATAGAAAAACAATGCAAATTGGAAATCAAGCAAAATCCTTCAGCGAAAACAACATATATAGAAAAACAAAGCAAATTCGAAATCGAGCAAATGCTTAGGCGAAAAGGCATTTTCACGAACTTGTTTTCGTTCCGGTGTCCGCTGACAATATTCAGTTTTGACTCTTACGAATTTTATTGCTATTTAATGGTATAATACTACTAGAATGGTGGCCCCACTTGTAGCTTTTCACAAATTGTAATCTCTTGAATATGTTTCATCGATAATTTAAAGTTTGTTACGTTAATTGTCCACAACATTTAACCGATAGAGCATAATTTTAATTTGAAGAAAATCAAGGTGGTATGATGGGGCCCTTGGAGTTGATGAACAATTTGCTGGTGCCATTCTTATCCATGTTGTTGACATCTGGTTACCATGACGATACTTGCACTGCAGAGGAAATGCGTGAAAAATGGTGCGCCTTTCTGGGACAGGAGATTGGTGGTAGGTGGTCTTACATAATATCTAAACAGATGTTATAAACATTGAGTAGTCCCAAAAGAAATACACCTGTACAAAGTTCGCATGAATATGTACATCCTGCACCCATTCCATGAAAATTAAAATTCTGAAAGACGTAAAACCTTACACTGAAAAGGAGGATCTTTATACTCATCCGCAGAATTTTTTTTCAATAAATAGTTATGCGTCAAAATAGGATGAATGTTGTGTTAGTAATTCAACACTGCATACAATAAATACCCCAGCACTCAGATTGGTCAACATCTGTAATGTGTGTTTCTCCTTAGTTTAATTATCGACAATATTAGTGTTATAAAACTTGAAAAAGACAAATTAGAAAAGTTGCGATTCCTCGCACTTTCAGAGGATCTCCAAGTTATGTCTGTTGACCAGAATGCGTCTGGTTTTGATGTATTGTTATATTGTATTGTATCAAGTTTATTTCACTAATATGAAATTGGCACCGTAAGCCGGTCCCCTCTCCCCTCTCGACACTTATGACAGTAGAGCAGGGATATTTCTTTGATGTGCCAACATATATTGAGACACGGGACCTCGATTTTTTATCTCTCATCCGATAGACAAATCTTTGATGGTACGTAAAGTATCGCACAGAGTCTTTAGAATATAAAAACTTACAGTTGGTTGCAAAATGCCCCTTAAATTTACAAAATGACTTTAAAAGCCCATAAAAACATTTTGTCATTTTTGTAACAATAAAAATTATCTGCTTACTTCTGTAAAGTTGTTAACGGATGGATCATCAAAATGAATTAGATGATAAAATACATCATGTTATTTCTTGTTTCCTACTTTCCTACTGTGTTTTAAATCAGGAATTATTCACATGTGCTTAGAATACAGTCTAACCTGCCTGAGCGACCCACTGAATTAAAGGGAAACCTGTCTTATGTGACCTAAATGAGTGGTTCCCAAAATGACTTTCTCCTTTATAAATCACCTGTATTAAGAGACCACCTGTCATATGTGACCCTTTTTGCTCCTTCCCTTAGCGGACGGTCTCTTAAAACAGGTTACGCTGTATCTTCAAGTTACATAAAAACAGTTAGCCTTAAATTTAAAACAATTTACCTTGAAGAGTCCTACAACTTTTTTTTGTAACTGAACTTGAGTATGATTCCTTTTGGTTGAATAGCAAAACAAAATTCTAAGTTTATGTTTCAGATAGGGAAACCACAAGACTTTCTCTCAAAGTTTTTTTAGCAGCCATCTGAGAATAAAGTGGCTCACATTCCTAGTGCCACAGCTAACGACTTAAAGAAAGCTTTATGACAACTACCTAGAAGTAATGAGCATTGCATATAGTGAGGTTATATGTATACATTGCATATGTATTGACAAAGCTGCGGACAGCAAGTAAATGGGAGAGGACAAGCAACGCGAGGAACAGAAAGTGAATTCAAGCAGACCACAGGGAACTTATATGATGTCAATCTGGACGCAAGCACTGTAAATCCAGAAATTTTCGCAGAGCTTTATTTTAGCGAAGCGGTAGCCATGCAATTATTCGCTACACTATATTTTCGCGTGGTTGCTTGTTAAGTATTCTAAGTTTATCTTGTATTGAGCATTTTATTTCGGGTTTGTAAATTTAGCGAGACTTTAATTTTTGCGAGTGGATGCTCTCGCGTGTATACGCGAAAATAAAATTCTCGCAAATAAAACCGGATTAATAGTAGTACAGACTGGAGTGTCTCTGTTGTGATAGATTGTCATGGTTATTAAAAGATATTGCTCTACTCACTATTAAGACTGTAGCAGCGCATGTGTTGATGGACCATATGGTTATTCATATATACTTCCATTTCATTTATTTCTCCCACGCACTCCAGGATAATGATTTTTGCTTGTTTTACTTCACATTTGACGGGAATGCCGTTAGCAACCAGCTTGCAATATGCAGGCCTACATAATGTGTAGATTTTCTTCTCTGAATCAATTGTTCACCACATAAAATAACGAAAATACGGACTGATGACTTATTTGTCAATGTGAAGTGTTTTATTATCACAGTATATTATTATGCGACTCTCTTAATAAGTATAGAGATCAAGACCTCTTGTCTGCTTACTCATTTGAATAAAGAAAAATAGTTTAGTTATGTATTGTATTGTATATTGTTGTTTAACGTTCCAATCAAGAATATTTCATTCATATGGAGACGTCACCGTGTGCCTGTGAAGGGCAAATTTTGCCTGTGCTCGGCACTGCTGGCCTTGGCAATTGTTATTGTCATTGTACGCAGCCACCGGTAATTGCGAGCAAATAACAACTTGGACAATAAAGTTAGCTGCCAATGATTTTAGTAATACCAGCCGATTGTCATCATAATACAAAAGTTAGGCATTTTCTGTCAGCACAAAACTTAGATTTATAGTTGGGTAATAGCTAGGCCTATGTGGTCGTATGTTTTTGTTTAATTGTTTTTTGCTCTCTCTCTCTCTCTCTCTCTCTCTCTCTCTCTCTCTCTCTCTCTCATAGTTCAGTAATTTTGGATAGCATCAAGTTCAAGCTGAGGCAGACTTTAGAAGTACTGGCCTATGATTTTGAGTTGTGAGCGGTCGCTAATATAAGTGCACCTACGCGTGCAGTGTTTCGGGATCGTGATACCGATTTGTTGCTTATACCCTTTTTTTACTTCCTACTTACAAAAGTTAGGCATTTGTGTCTATATCACCTGTTGTTCTAGAGTTAGGCAGTTGATATGGGAATTCCAAACATTATCCCGATGTGTCATTAGTAAATGAATCGCCCTCTGGGGAAAAACGTTATCGGCAGTTTAGAAAATACTACAGTTCGCCATTCAGCAGCTATTTACATGTGTCATCTATAGATTTATTCTATCTAGAGTCTTTATATATTTATAGATTCTATAGATATCTAAATAAAATCGGCTACACCTAATTCTTAGAAGGGAATCATGCGCGTAATTAAGATCTTATAGAAGATATCTCGAAACCTGTATGCGTACAAGCATTTTGTCGGTGTTCATTTACTCTCTATATATTTTTTTACTGGGGAGGAGTCGCAGATCAAGGCGTATGCTCCGCGCGTAAGGTGCACGACTTCAGGTCGGAGGGTGTAGGGTATATGAGCCTTAATGCAAAAATAGCTAATGTTATTTTTTTTATTTATTTTTTTTTATGCGATAGTAGAAACCGAAATCGATCCTTGTCACAGTTGAACATGTAGTTGGCATTTATAAGGGTCGTACAGTATAACTACTCAATTATTAAATAGTTATAAATAAAAAAGTATTTAGATTGGCTATATCAGTGCAGACACAGACCAAAATCTAATAACAAGGCCACAATGATATGACACTGAGACTTTACCATGCTATTATTAAGGCTGCTATTCAGGCAGTCGACAGGAATCCGCGCTAGAGTTGTTCACATCTCAACAGAAGGACAGGAAGTCATGGGCCCAAACCTCGGTGAAGACAGTAGGCCTACACGCCGGCGGGAACCTCGGTTTTTACTGTCTCATCCGAAGGACAGGGACGGCCAACCGCGGAGTAGCGCTGCGGGAATCGAACCCCGGACCCCTCGGCTCGAAGTCGAACACTCTAACCACTCGGCCACGGAGACCCCCGGCCTCAGTGGAGACCCCAGTAAAAAGGTTTCTTCTCATAGTTGTTAAAACAGGTGTGTGATTACATACATAAGAGAACGCACATTCTAGATCTTAAATTACAAATCACATTCCTATAACTGCACGGGAAGATGAACTACGTATATACACAAGTGTTAGAGTTAGCTGTATCAAAACGAAAGTACCCTATGTATTACAACGCTGTATCTAGTACATAAGTTCGGCATACAGTAATATCTCCGCATTGGAAATTCCAGCGTGAGTAACTTTTCTGCTTAACTGAGGTTACGTGTTACATGCATGTAGCTTCTGTACAATGTGCAAGGAAGTGGCAACCAATACGTATCTGTTTTCCTTTATTTTTGTCGTCATGATTTTCCCGGGAAGAGATGAGTAACCGGGCAACCTATCTTTACTCAGAAAAATCACTCTCTTAAAATGTACTGAGTTGTATTCCGAAGCAGGGATTCGGTATATAGGCCCTATACTATCTCATATAAGACGGATCGAGTTCAAGACAGTCGACATTGTCGTGGCTTGAGCAGCTGTGCACAACAACAACGATAACAACACTTACCAAGATTTTTTTATTATTATAAGTGCATTTGTACTTGTCACTGGAAAGTCAAATGCATTATTCATGAGCTACACGTCACAATCGGTGCTGTATTTATAAACAAGTCGCTACGCGCTTTTCACCGTACATTGCATTAGCGGTGCATACAATTTGTGTAAGTTAAGTATGCTTTATAGCGCGTATCGACAGGGTTTTTCCCTTCAGTTTTTTTCTCCATATTATCGTCCTAAGTGTGTTTGTTGTTACAACATACAAAACAATAACAAACTGTGTTGACAGGCATTTCAATTTTAACGCAACATGAAGCTCTGTTATCAAATCTTGCTGGGTCTGTTTACTCGTAACCTCCCAGTCACGTATTATTTTAACCCTGTCTATACTTCATTCCGAAGTGGACTGGTCCAAGACAATAGAATAGAGCATACCATTCTGATATTTTGGGGTTGAAAGGTTCAGATGATGATTATTCAATAACCGATGAGGAAGTTATTAAATGTCCCATTTAAACACTAAATTCATATATTTTAAAGGAATGACATTTAGACCAATAAGTATGTCGTAAATTCTAATGTATATCATTGATGCCCTTTAAATAGCTCTAGCTTTTAATAGATATCGGCGACGTTCATATGATGACTTTTAAAAGTTTGAGAAAATCAAGATCATTGGAATTCACCCCCTTGAAGAATATATATCTGTTACGTGTATATCGCCTAAATTCTTGATAAAAGTAAAACTTTCATTGGTTGAAGTATTGCTTAACGTTCCATTCAAGAATCTTTCACTTATATGGAGACGACACCATGTGCCGGCGAAGGACGACAAATTTTTCCTAGGCTCGGCACTTATGGCCAAAAAGTAGGGTTGGTTCTTTAACTTCCATGCTGACACCTACTGTGACACAGAACTTCGGTTTTTACTTTCACATCCGAAGTACAAGGATAGCCCATCGCGGCACGGTGAAAATTCGAACTCACAACCTCTCAATTATAGGGCGAACACGCTATCCACTGAGCAAGAGTGGCCACTGACAAGTAATTCAAAATCTTGATTTTATAATAACCGATAAGGAAGTTATAAAATGACCCAATTCAATACTAAACTCATTAAGTTTAAAGGAAAGACAATTAAACCTACAGCTATAAATATGTCATAAGTATGAATATTACAGATTCACTTTAAATAGATCTAATAGCTTTAGTAGAAATTGTCAACGATCACATACGTAGATGATTTAAGTTTGAGAAACATACTTAAGTGTATAACTCTGATGTAACATTGTAGATCTAGTTCACCGGATGTTACCCCCTTGAAGAAATGATAACAAATAAACGTCGTACACATGACAATGTAAGTGTTGTAAAGCTTGCTATAGCGAACACCTGCGTATAAACATAAACTTTTGCTCGTGTACATAAGAACACAAACATGACATAAGTTTGAAATCAAATCAATATTGATTTCACCAGGGAAAAACGCCCACCTCCCACTCCCATTTAAATTATTTGCTACCCAATTTGAAATTTTCTAGATCAGTATTTAAGTCATAACAGCGACAGCATCAACAATATTGCAATATCTGCTGAAATTCTCTTTCTTGTACAATTCAATGCGACTTTGACTAAGTGTTCAACCGCTTTTCATCCAGGTTTGAACCAAGTGAGGTGCTCTTTTTCGGTATGAATTCTGAATATTTTCGCAATAAATGAGGTCCGTGTCACAGTAAGTGTCTGCACCTTCAAGAAGTCACCCCAATCCTCCTCACTACCAAGACCATCACTGGCACCATTACTCTACGGCAATAAGTGCCAAGCATTGGCCAAATTTGTCGCCCTACACCGGTACTTGATGGCATCTCCATGTAGATGAACGATTCTTAAGTAGGACGTTAAACAAAAATGCAACAGACCAACGAAGCATATGAAATATCAAGTTATGGGGATTTCCTTTAACCTTATTTTAGGAGCTGCAAAAATTAACTATTAGGCCTATTGACAACCTTATCAGGGCTTATAAGATGGCAACCTTTAGGCCGTCGCATGCATTGATCAATATACTGTTATAAGAGGAATAGCAAGATCCAACACGCGATACCCGAGTTTTGATTATTAACAACATGCCTGTGTTGTGAGTTACAAAAACCAGGAGAGTTACACTAGCTCGGCAAAACAATTATTCGAACACCTGGAACCCCAGTCTCTGGTAACCTCAAGTTCGGCAAAATATGTCCCCAAATTAGGCCAACCAGTTCACAGCCGTTTCAAATTTCAATATACTCTGGTTGGGGGAGAGGGACTGTGACATACACAATTTGAAATTCGACAAGACTTTGTCATGTTTAAATTATCTTATAATAACTGATAGAAGGCGTCAGTAAGCAAATATGATATATTATCAAACATTTTGCCATGTGTACATCATATTACCAGCTGAATAATTTATTTCATTGCCTGAATTCTGAAGCCTACACTCTTATCTCTAGTTGGCGCTGGTTCGAACCCCGCTGGAATCTAAGTTGATAATGTGATAAGTTTGCAAGTACTTGCGGAAGGTCGGTGCTCTCTTCCTGGGTACATTTGTAACCGGGTTCTCTCCTTGACCAATAAAAACTGGGCACCACCGTGCGGCTGAAAGATTGTGGAGTAAAGCAAATCCATTACAAATAAAAAACAACAAAACCTGCTACTTATATCTTAGCATTCAGATGAGGATCTAGGAATTTTTTTCGAGTGGTGTGAGGTCCGTACCCATCCCCCTCTAGATCTGCGCTACCATTGAATTTCATACCTCCTCGTCGTTGAAGTTAGGACTTTCTACATTTCAACTGATTCGACCATGCATGAGGATTTCACAATTGCAGCAGCTACCCGTCACTGTAATTAGTTTTTTTTACTAACGTGCAATCGAAGCGCCTAGAGTCGGCTATTTCAATCAATAACTTGGTTCTTTGTCAACATCCGCACCCAACAATCTCATTACATAATAAACAGTAGCTTTGTGATCGATATCAGTACTATTGCACCAATGCAGTCTCAATACGCCGATTGATCAGCCTATTCTTATTCAGTTACTTGCACAGGTAACGTGAAATATGATCAGCATCTGCATTATTGATTAACATTTGAAAAGAAAACAGATTTAAATATCAGCTGCATTTAAGTTTCCATGGCTGCAGTAAACAAGGCGTAGTCTCGACCTTGCTGATGATTAAGCGATGATGCATATGTGTCATTGACTAGTATAGTGCACAGCATTGAACGAAAATATATGTATATTGTATAAATGCATTTTATTCACCATTTTATCAATTGCAATACATTTAGCAATAGGAGTGACGCAATATAAGAGTGTCAGTCATATCGCGGTAATGTACCGTTGCCTACATGTACCAGTCGTTTTGAAATAATGTACTGTGCACAAACCAGTCATACTGATATAATGCACCGTACATGTAAGAGTCATATTTAGGCCTTTATAATGTACCGTACGTGTATCAGTCATATTGATATAATGTACCGTACATGTCAGTCATATTGATATAATGCAGTCATATTGACATAATGTACCGTACGTGTATCAGTCATATTGATATAATGTACCATACATGTCAGACATATTGATAAAATGTACCGTACATGTCAGTCATATTGATATAATGTACCGTACATGTCAGACATATTGATATAATGTACCTTACATGTCAGTCATATTGATATAATGTACCGTACATGTCAGACATATTGATATAATGTACCGTACATGTCAGACATATTGATATAATGTACCGTACGTGTATCAGTCATATTGATAAAATGTACCGTACATGTCAGACATATTGATATAATGTACCTTACATGTCAGACATATTGATATAA
>JACSZP010054354.1:12257-27956 GCA_016161895.1 Pinna nobilis | reverse complement strand
CCCGAGAGGTCTCTTCTCACAGTAGGCATATAGGACATGAATCCACCGCACTCGAGATATACATTTTTCACGATAGAACTGTTTTATTCTCATAGATTATCAAACATGGCATGTAGATCAGAATACCCCAAAATACTTTTTCATTTTTTCTCTGCAGTATTCATCAATAAGTTGACTGGTATCTTAGACTGATTGCTTTAATCGACGTTTAAGGAATGTGACGTTGAAGCCTTGACTATGAAAACTGTGATTATTTTCCTTTATATGTTGCAGATTCCATCAGCTCTCCAAAGAACTATAGAACAACTCACTACTCGACCAGTGGGAAGAAATTCATGTACTGTAGAAATAGTAAGTTTAACTTACTATCAAAACGATGCTCGTATTTCTTCTAAATTGAAAATGTATTGAGATTTAACTGAATAGATTTGTAGTCAGTGGTCCCCTTTGCGTCTGATTTAGGCTTTTTTATATAATGTTGCTTTTATTTGATATATGTTTCTTTGCTATGTTAGTGACAAATGTTGCAAGATATAGTGTTGTCCTATGACATACACCGTTTTTACGTATAATTGAATTACACTGCACATAGATTCATGAAGTATAGCAAGCGTATGGAAGCTAGCTACTGCTTGTGTTAAAAAACCTTAACACCAGGAGCCAGAAAAAAATCTATGATTAAAATCACTTGTACTCGTAAGTCAGCAATTACTTACTTTATCTTAGTTTGTACATTTATTATAGCATTGAAAAATTGTGATGAAATCTAAATTTCGTGTATGATACAAGTCAGAAAATTACTATTTCATTGATTCCAATAAAGTTGTAATTTCAATTAATCAATATCAAATTTGCATGCGCTTACATCTTACGCGTATTATCCGTAAGATTCTTTGTGAAATGGGCAATTATGTAAAAACAACTTTTCAAGACAAATCGTTAGATAAAACTTTTACGTGTGGACCTAAACTTATTTCCTACCCCATGCCATTAAAATACACGTATACGTGATGAGTTTTTCCTTTTGCTCAAGTTTCTATGACCGAAAAATTAATTCAAACCAAATCTGTGTAGATGTTATCAATTGAGAGAGAGAGTTATTTTGTGTTTGGACGGATACTTTGTAATCTTAGATACAGACACTTCGGAAACAAACATTACACATTAAATTTCAGGTGCATATTAAAGTGCTAGGTTCATATAACTTTGTTATAAACGTTTATGATTGTATTCTTTGAAGGCAAGACAGATACAAGGCAGGTGCGTCCCTCTGGGGATAAACACTACATTCTTGGCCTGTCAGACAGATGATTATGTGGATATGTTCAACAATGATTGTAACAATATGGCGGTATCAATGGGTCTTGGCAGGAATCCACAATTACCATACATACCCCGGAAATAGACTGAAGATAACAGCTTAGTTGTTTATATCAGATTAAGAAACTAATAGTCAAATTTTGATTTACATTATGCCAATAAAATAATGGTTAGAACTTTCAATTATCGTAATATGGTATCGTAAGTATTGTCATTTATCACGTGATAGTATGATTAATTAGTCATTCTCATGTGACCATGTGTTCCATATGTCATTATCTAATGTATTAAGATCATTAATAAATTATATAATCTAATAATAATTTGTTTTCATTTAACATATGATTAAAATTATGATTAATTTGTCATCATTTAACATCTTGTATTACTATTGCTTTCTTATATTTATAAAATTGCATTCATTTGTCATATGATCATTATGTCTGTATCGGCGATTACCACCAGATTGTATTATTATCATTCTTTTCATTTTTAAAATACATTGCTTAATTGATTTTTCATAATTTATAATGTTTTCATATGAATGTTATTTACCTTTATTCAAATAATTAGAAATATCACATGTACAATTACCATATAATGCCAAATGCTGTGTTGATTTTTGTTTAACTGTGGAATGAAAATGATACATTCATCTGATAAATTCAATATCATATGAGACCCATGTAACAGCTTCTATATACATTATATAAAGCAGCCATCCCCATTCCTCGCCGAATATGGAAACCATTTTGTGAACAGTTACGTCGACACGTTCCTGATGTTATTTAATGAAAAGGTTTAGAATCTTGCATTAGAGTTGATATTATCTTGAATTCATTAAACTGTTGTGTTAGTTTCTATGAAACGGTGGGGGAAATTGTTTCATATGAAAAAACTACACTGATCTAATAAATTTATGATACTCATATAAGCACCTCCATAAATATATCGTCAATTTTTTCCATAATCGGGTAAAAATGAAATTGAGTTTGTCAATTCGCCTCAACTAATGTTCGAACCAAAGATCACACGGTTTGATGACGAGTACTCCTCAGATGATCATATGGACTGGTTGATACTAACACTGAAAATTCGGGTGCATGGTTAGTGTATATACATTTATCATATGACCATATGTTAGTATATTCATTAATCATGTTTGACCAGTGGTTAATGTGTTCGACTTCGAATCGAAGGGTCCGGAGTTCGAATCCGCGCAGCGTCACTCTGCGGTTGGCAGTCCCCGTCTTTCGGATGAGACAGTAAAAACCGAGGTCCTGTGTCACAGTAGGTGTTAGCACGTTAAAGAACCCTCCCTGCTCTACGGCCAGAAGTGCCGAACTTACGTATAATTTGTCGCCCTTTACCGGCACACGGTGACGTCTTCATATGAGTGAAATATTCTTGAGTGGGACGTTAAACAAAAATACAACAACATGACACATCTATTGCGTATCTTCATGGTAAGTATGCATATTAACCAAGTAATCACTTAAATGATAGTTTAATCTATGTGATCTGGACTGGATACCATAAAACTTAAGAATATTCTTAAGTCTGAGAATGTTTTCGTCTCCAGTGTCTCAGCCAATCAGAATTCAGTAACTGGAGTTAAGTAAATTCTGTGATTTAAGTAAATTCTCAAGTTTTATGGTGCCCAGATGGTTAGTTTTCTTTGTTGTTATACGGCTAGAATTTACATTAATCTTGGTGGTATACACATCTTGTAATTACAAAGTGTATACAATGGTTGTTACAAACACTTGTCATGTTATTCCATGGTAATTATCTATAACTTACAATACTGCAAATTCCTTATTTTTCGCGAGTATTTAATTCCACGATCGCGCCCTTTTGTATCAAATCGCGAAACTTTAAAATCGTGAGCTGCCAACATCGGGGAACAAAATTTCGCGTTGGCAATTAAGTTTCCTGAAATTGAGACAAAAACTGGTCTGTAACATATAATTTAGAATGATTGATTCTTTATTTATACATGTAAAATGATAAGGCACCTTGTATAATGTTTTCTATATAAATGTATATATGAAAAATTTGTCATAAGTAATGAAAAAGTAAGATTAAATTTATCTAAATCGAGTTAAGTTGATCTTAGATTAGTTTTAAAAATCAAGATTCGCGTATTATAATTTCAACGAGAACAAAATTGTCAGACCAATTAAAGACGAGGAATTAAAATCTGCGAGGGTGTCCTCTCGCGAAATTACGCGGATATTAATTTCTTGCTTTTATTTAGGAATTTATAGTATGAAGATATGAATATATAACATGTATTCCCATAGACCATGTAACTATATGCTTATTTTTCACATTGATAATTTGATCACATGATGACGTATACATATACATGTATATATATATATTGTTTTTATTCTAAAATCCATTATATTCATGTTTTCATATAAATTAATAAGATTATCATGCGAGTATATGTTTAGTGCGCACATTTATCATGTGGCAAAATGGTTGGAATTCACATACATGTACATGTATATCATGTGGTCACAATCAAGCCGTTTCTTCGCCTTATGTTGTCAATGTTCATATTTGTTATGCTATAGCCGTCTGTATGATTTTGTAGTCATTATCAATTATTGAATTGTTAGCAGATTTATTTTTATGTCAATACATGTTGTCATGTTTAATATTGTTCTCAGTTATGTGGGAAATTAAACAGCAGATTAACCAGGCAATCACTTCACTTATTCCTTGGTCCAGTCAGCCACTCACGATATTAGGTGTTTCACCGAACACGTTAAACTGTCATGGTACATGTGGGAAGGGTTTTTGAACAACTGTTGTCATTGTAATGGTTCAATTACAGTTTCTGATTGAGAAATCCTATATCTGTCTATTGCCTGTATTTTTTTTTTCTTTCTATTTGTCTATCTTCATTTATCTGCCTGTATTGAGGCATATCTCCTTCTCTCTGTCTAGCAATCATTAATTTCTATATATTAATCGATCGATAGATAAATTTCTCTATTCATTCCCTATTTTCGATTGATCTTTACATGCATGCATGCATGGCATGTATGTATGTATGTATGTTTGTATGTTTGTATGTATGTATGTATGTATGTAAATGTCCTTCTATTCTCATCAATTTGGGTCAGCCAGAAAGTTGGTATGTCAAACTGTCCGAATGGAACCGTACAAATTCGCAGTTTTTAAGATTTCCTGTTTATTGGCAGTGTCAAAGAGGGACAAATAACGATGTTTGGACTTCGTTAACATTGAGTGAATTGGCTTTACCTAGAGGTATCATGTTTTCTTTTTACTGTTGTTGCCGTTTACTTTCCATTCGAGAGTATGGAGACATTGCCGAATGGTGATCAATGGCTTCAGAATGCCTGTGCTCGAAGCTAACGGTCAAATAGATCTGCCGTACCCTGACGGTCTCATCCGACAGGAGAGGAAACAGTTCCTTTTCCTGTAATACAGCACAATAACGCTCTAAGACTCATGATATTACTATTTTTATTTCATGATAGCAAATACATGTATGTAAAAGAAACAATATTCACGCAAGGTGAATCATTACATCAAATTCAATAACGATGAATATTATTCATGTGCGAGGAGCGTTCCAAAAGTAATGTCATATGTGCGTTTTCTTGTGGAAATCATGTGAACTATGTAGATCAATGAAGCATAGAACATGTAGAAATGTCGTTCAAAAGTGCACTGACGGTGTAGGGTATTCATTACACAATACTCAAATGGTCAATAAACGAGCAGAAAACCTGCTTCAAATAAATATTCTTCCGAAAATGTACCCTAGATATGAAAAACTGAACAATACATTGATTGGTGATAGGACCTGGATTTAATATTTTGAACCAAATCGGAATAGTTTCGACCGAATGTTGGCCGCCAAAAACACGATACGCCCATTAATTGCCAAGTGATTACGCGAGGATAAGAAGGTTTCATGTGTAATTTTCTTTGATAACAAGGGTCTCGTCATGCAAATTCTTGCGCGATAAGACAAGATGGTTACAGGGAAGTTCTATAAAACCTCATAATGAAAATTAAGAGCCGCCACAAAATCCGTCGCTCGAAAAACGGGACCATAGCCTTTTGTATAATCCTGCAACCAATCACAAGACAAACATTGTGATCGATATTTCCCTATTCATTAAGTTTCCCTGCCCTTCCCGTTGCGAATATCAAATCAAAACTCAAACACCATCTATTTTGGGAAATATACAATTCGAGAGATATCATTTGGTCTACTGATGCTTGAAAATAGTATCATGAAACAAGTAGTTTATATATGTTGCCAAAAAGGTGGATTGACCAGCTCAACAGGTGTATGCAGGCAGATGGAGAAAATTTTGAAAGTACAGTTAAAGTGATCAAAACGTTTTAAGTATTAAAGAAGCAATGCAAGGGACATTATTTTTGGAACACCTTTTGTCGTCCAACTTAGTTATATGACTTTAGCGGATTGCACACATATAACGAATGATGGCTACCAGCTGCTTGTATTGGCATAACTTGTTTAATGCAATGGCTTCAAGTGCAAATTTGCATTTCTCTCTTACGCTTTAAATGTAATTAAAATACATCAATATTCAAAATATGTTGCATAAATAAACAAAAAACAACGTTCGTATAAAGCGAGGACTCATGCTCAATACGTCTTATTCATACACCACAATACAAATACTGTAAAGCAAACAAGGACAAAGGCCACATCCTTAGAGACAACCTCGCTGGTGTAATGGTTACATCTTTCAAGTCAAATGCGGTAAACCTGAGACGATAACATGGCAAAAACCGTTCCTTCGCATAGTCTAGGCTCGTAATATCAGCAGTATTTATTTCATCGCCTAGCCTAGGTCTATGACATTAGCAACATATACTCCTTAGTCACACACAAGTCGACAACATAAGCAACAACTACTCCCTCGGCAAGCGTTCGTAGTAGATTGTTTGATTTGTACCTTTACAACCGAGATAATGGTACGATAAAGGCTCCTTACTACGCAATAGTCGTAAGTCGAACATATGACAAAATCTGGAGTCCATCACTGGCATTCTGTGGCGTCTCTATAGCAGTCAAAGTTATTCCAGTGGAACACTGGCATTTAACAACATATTTAAAACAAACAAAACGAAAAAGCCTTCAAAACCTACGCTAATTTGCTTACCCAAAAGGAACCAACATTTACAATTAAGTCGTGTTAATTAATAATGCAATCAGTATTTGTACGAATTCCTGAGAATAAGGGCGACTATTTAAAATAATGAAATTATTGGTTTGCATTTTGTAGACATTCGCCTTTGTTATTTACTTCTGTTTTAAGTTTTTTCAATGAAAACTGTTCAAACTGGTCAGTCCACATAGTTCGATTGTTGTCACAGGTAAGGACAGCCTTTGTGATATACTTTAGTTGTTGGTATGTTGTTGGAAGCTGTTTCTTTAACATCGTTTCATTGTTTTCAGAAGTTGTAACATCAGGCTTTGGGTTATAGTGCAGGTGTTGATCTGCCCACGGAAGCTGTAAACATAAGTCTTTGTGGTATACACGTGCACGTACATTGTAAATCACATTTCTTTGTATTTTTAGGCAGCATAAATAAAACCAGTCTTTGTGATATAGCTTAGTTTTTTTTTATGTTGGAATCTTCCACCACCCTTATTACTGTTTATTATGTATCATAGATAAAACTTATCGCCAGAGAGAAAGTCAGGATCAGCAGATCTACAACGAGACGGCCAGTTCTGCTCGCGGCTATGCTCCGAGCATTGGACTGTTCAAGGAAGAGTTGTTCGATGTTCACCTCACTTCCGTTGTTTGGGGCTGGCGATATGCTTAGCAGACGACACATAAGGAGGTATATATCAACAGTATTGAAGGACTGAATTTTACAGGTCGGACGAATATTTGGTCCCGTAGCATAAAATATCGGCTTCATACTCATAAGTCTGTTGTCGTAGCCATGGTTACCTTTATCCCTCACTGTTTTATTCTGAAAATAGAACGGAAATTTCTGTATTTCCCTTACCGTTAACTATGACGTCAAAATAGCTTCTTTGGTAACAATAATGTTAACATAATATTATGCTTTAATATATATTTGTATACAGTGAAGCCCAGCTCTCATGACCCTGATATAGTGAAGTTCCACTTAATTTGAAATGATTTGATTTCCTTGCTAAATGAGACTACTTTATTACTATTTCAAACCATTTATTTTGAAAATCCTCTTTATTTGATACTTCGTACTCCTTGGTTTTCCAATTATCTGGGTTTGTCTGTATGGATGTACTGTAATGTTTGTATATTTATTATATAAGTGGGAAATGATAAAGTTGGGATACACTGCCACCTCTGTACGAAGGGCATCTGTCTACCATTGTTAAAGCAAAATTATTGCCGTTTTTAACTTATCTTTCTGAAGGTGGACAGTCTTCTATTCCCTTGAGGAGTCTTTATACACAAATTTGACTGTACTAATACTTTATTCCTCCGTCAATACAATTTTACAGAAGCAAAGTTTTGTAGAAATTAGTTTTTCGGTTTTAATTTCGATTAAGTATGTAAGGATAAACTTAACTTACGTGAATAATAGACCAGCCGTCGTTAGCTACAGCAAGAATAGGCATAACTCTTCTATTGTTCCTATAGTTCCAGAATTGGGGTATATTCTCCTTCAGGTAGACGTCCATATTCGAGACATCTTTTAGTGCGTCATACACAATCTGAGTACGATTTTTTACTGGCGTTATTTGCATGAACGGACCATAACTTAAGTAAAGCTGGATATCGTTTTGCACAGAGAGATAATGCGAGATGTTTATGGTTTTATTTTGAGAGTCCACCTCAGACATTCCATGATCACTGACTAACAAGAGATTTACTTCATTCCACAGGCCATTATTTTCAAACTTTTCAATAAGATAGCCGAGCTTCTGGTCCACTTCGATGACCTTTTCTTTAGTTTCGTTCGCAAATGGACCGTATGTGTGTCCAGTGGAATCAGGCTCATGGTAGTACATGACGACCACATCAATGTCATTCTGAAGCCACGACATTACTTGGTCTACTTGGGTTTCAAATGTTATACTGCTGTTGTAGGACTTCCAGTAATCTGGACGATAATTTCTTATTTCCACGTCACTTCCGGGCCAGAAGAATGTTGCACTTTTTAGACCATTCCGTTTTGCGGTGACCCAGATAGGTTCTCCTCCATTCCACCACTTTGGATCAGTTGTTCTTATATTGAATATTTCCTTAAACTCTGGATCATACATATTATTAGCGATGATGCCATGGGACTCTTCATACATTCCTATAATTACAAAGACAGGTAAATGTAAAGATTTAACAACAAGTTCCATAAATGCAAAAAGCAATAGGTTTTTAATCTTGAAAAATTTAACCCGATTTATGGGTTACACATTAATGGCCTACTGAACAGACGCTTTTGTGTTATTTGATTTTATTTATGACACTTCGACACTAAAATGCAGTTTTTTCTTAATTTATAAACTTTTACTATATTTATATATTTTACAATGCAATGTGTATGAGAGATAAAGAAACCTTTGATGAGGACTTTCGCTGCTCAGCGATACAGTAAAACGAAGGTCGGGGCTTTGAGTCTGATCGATAGTTGGATTGTCCTCTCCATCGAATGAAACAGTGAAACCCGAGGTCCAGCGTCCTACAACAACATTCTGTGGCGGTCTCCGTGTGATTTGAATGTTATCGGTGATAAATAATAACGAAAATAACAAAATCAACAAAACAACATCCCCGCCTTACCTGTAGCAATTGTATAGTGACTAGGGAACGTTTTAGTAACAAATGTGTTATTGATGTAAGTCGCACGACATCCTCTCTGTTCTAGTTTGTCAAAGTTTGGAGTTGGCCATTTCTCAATGTAATCCCATCGGAATCCATCCAGAGAAAAAAGAAGAACTTTACTTCCATTGAACGATTTTGATCTAGACATACGTATCCCAATGGCAAGCATAAGTAGAAATAGATATTTCATATTTAACGAGCACTTATTTACTCGGCTCTCGGTCTTATCCGTGTAGATATGCGCTCTGTTAACAATCAGAGTTAAATAGAAAATATTTTCCTGTTGACGGAAATCGAATATACTTTCACTTTGTTGGATTAAATGACGATTCAGCGAATTTGATATTAAAAATCAAGTTACAGTACTTTCTTTATTTCTGCTATATTTATGTTCGATTCAATTCAAAGAACCAGATTATCTATATCGTGTGCAATCACCACTTGCATTCCTTGTAAATTACAAGCTTGTGGTGTTTACCGAAAAGAACAATAGTTTGACCCTCGTGGTACAGGTCAATGTACAAAATATGTATAAAGTGTGCTGCCGAATAGTTTGAATGTCAAAGTTGTTCTCCGTAGAGTTCTAAGGGAAGCATACATCCAATACCCACTATCTTAAGTTATAAAGTGTGGTGCCGAATAGTTATGAATGTCGGTGGTTCTCTGTAGAGTTCTAAGGGTAGCATACATCCAATACCCACTATCTTAAGTTATAAAGTGTGGTGCCGAATAGTTATGAATGTCAAAGTGGTTCCCTGTAGAGCTCTAAGGATAGCATGCATCCAATACCCACTATCTTAAGTTTTGAATATATTTTTCTTAGCTACAATCTATTAACACGTACCTGGGAACTTCTTGCAAAAGTAAATTTTCGATAAATACTGCAATTTTACATTGATGGACACAAAATAATATGTTTAGTACTTCTCAAAAATGAATGTGTAGAATAGGCAGTTTGCAAAAATAAAGGCTTATACCAACTGTTCTTAAGTGCGAACCATGGTATTTTTTAAAGTGATGAAATAACTACATTGTATTTAATACTCTCTCTCTCTCTCTCTCTCTCTCTCTCTCTCTCTCTCAATTAAAGGAAGTAAAGGTGCACGTCCATGTTTAGATATTGCACCACGTTAAATGATATATAGCTTAACATATACATGTACTTTGTATTCAATGACAGCTCTACATTGTAAATCATATAAACACTCAATTTCTGTTTAAACCATTAAACAGGTGTTTGGAGGTTAACAAAGTTTTTATCGCCATTGACCCTAGACATTCTTTAGAGACAGCAAGATGTAGATGTATTTCAGATGTAAACGATATCATTAGGTTTTACTACCTTATAAACTGAGGTGAAATAATAGATATTACCTAATCAGAAAAGTCTGTTAATACAGAACTTGTGTTTTACCTGGATTTGATGGGTACATCTGATCTCTTTAAACCACATTCCTATCTGAACTATATAAACAAAATTTGTACTAGTTCAGCTAGGTTTAGAATTGTGATTGACGCAGTATTTTTTGTCTGAAAGCTTAGATCAATTCATCTGCTGACTTCTATCATAGATTTTTTTCGGCACTCGAAAAAAAAATACAAATACACTCAATTCTGCAATATGCGATGTGATGTTGAAATATCAAGGATAAGATGGGATTGCAATCACATGAGCTTCAGCGACGACATTGTAAACAAGTGAAGATCTCTTGACGTGCTCCGAAATTGTGAAACACTTACACAGTATTGCTCAAAAGCTCAAATTGGAATGTTTGCCATAGTATAGATAACAGGTTCTGGCAAAAGTTGCATGCCATCGTGTTATTATTTCCACCATAATGAAGATTTAACAAAGAAAATACAAAGGTATAGATAGATGTACATCGAAAATGTGTAGGCCTATGTAGATGAAAAAAGATAATAATATTAAAATGAATTTACTTGCACTACAGTTAATTTGCATAAACTTCAATAGTCAGGATAAACTAGAGGCTCTAAAGAGCCTGAAACGTTAACCTGGAGTTGTTGAACAGAAGTTGTTGAAAATTCTTCATTTTTTTCAAGGACCAATAAGGCACATTTTCATTACGATTTTGAATGATTTTTTTGTTTTGCACATTTATACCTAATTTCCATTAATCTATCAGAACTAACAAAAGTTCAATGATCATAAAAACCCCGTATTCAAAAGCTCATAACTTCAGTTCTATATACCAAATTTGAAGACTTTCTGACTTTAAATAAAGAAGTTTTAGCCGTTTAATGAAATTTCTATTTTAGCAATTGCGGCCATCTTGGATGGGGGTGGGGTGTCAGACATAATTTTAGAGGGTACCAACTGAGGACTAATCAGGCAAAGTTTCATTGTTATTGGGTTTCTACTTTCTACCAAGATTTCCAAATATTTTTCGCACATTTTTGTCTTATTTGCATAAACATGTCAGAATTAGCAAAATTCAATTTTCCTGTAATGTGTATTTAAAGCTCATAACTTCAGTTCTACATACCACATTTGAGGACATTCCAGAAATTATAGCCATTTGAAGAACTTTCTATTTTAAGCATGGTGGCCATCTTGGGTAATGGGTTAGAATGTCTAACACAAATTTTTGATGGGATCACTTTAAGACTAATCAGGCAAAGTTTCATTGTTATTGTGCTTTCACTTTCTAATAAGAATATATTTCAATATTTTCGTATATTTATGTCAGAATTAGCAAAAGTTCAATTTTCATTTAAAATCCCGTAATATATATAATAAAGCTCATAACTGCAATTCTACATACCAAATTTGAAGACATTCTGACTTTAAAGAAGTTGAAGCCATTTGAAGAAATTTCTATTTCAGTAATGGCGGCCATCTTGGATGGTGGAAGGGGATGTCGGACACAATTTTGAAAGGGGACCACCCAATGACCAATTATGCCAAAGTTGGCTCAACATGCTCTGATTGTTTCAGAGGAGAATTTTTTTGTTATAAAGTTAACGACGAGGACGCCAGGTGATGGCAATAGGGCCATGTGAGCTTACAAAACGATATTTGACTTGTCAACTCTCTATACAACCATTCCCCCATTCTGAACTAAAAGAGAAGATAAAAGAATTAGCTCAGCTTTGTTATGTAAAAAGGATGACGAACGTAGATACAAATAACTCGCTCTAAGAAGGAATAAACCATACTTTGTTAAAAATCACTCTGATAGTTTTAATACATGATAAGTTTTATTAATGCGAAGACAATACTGAGAAAATTGACTTATCAAGGTATTAGTGATGTCACAATCCCATAGTAGATGGGTAATAGTTTCTGGTTCTAATTGACAGAAGGTGCACGTTTGAGCCAACAAGGCCAATTTTATGGAGTAATTTATTTGTTACTAATATATGGTGGTTAATTCGATATTGTAACCATTTAAGATTGGGGTCAATTAGAATTTTAAAAGGGATAGAGCAAATTGTTTGCCATTGTTCTTTCGCTAAGACCTGTAGTAGAATGCTGTTCCATTTGATCTGACCAGTTGGAATTGAGCCTTTTGTACAAGATAGAAATATTTGTAAAGGCCTCGGAATATTTGGATAGGGAATCCTATAAACATCTAAAATGATATTTTTGTCTTTCATATATTTTAAATGGCATTAATTATGCCATTATATTGAAGAAAATTTGTTACAATGTTATATTTATTTTGAAAATTTATACGAGAAAGAAATTTACCATTTTCCTGCAAAAGATCATTAATACAACTTCTACCTTTGTTATGCCATTATTTAACATAGAAAACTTCATTATTAACTTTAATATCACTATTGTAGAACAAAGGTTGCAAAATATAGTCATTCCATGATTTTATTTTTACAGAATCTCTTAATTTGATCCTGGCCTTAAAGACATCAATCCAAATTGGGTTTTTCAATTTTGAACAAAGATTTACTAGAAAATGAGTTCCAAGAGAGATAATTTCCTGAATAGGGGCATTGTAATTTAATGAAGTTTTCCACTTGGTGTCATCACCAAGCAAAATACGCCTAATCCAAGTACATTCTAAGCCTTTAATGTAGTTATCAATATCAGCAAGTTCAAGCCCCCCCCCCCATTCATATTTTTGGTAAAGAACAATTCTCTTAATTTTTTCTACTTTAGAGTCCCAAATGTACTCAAATATCAACTGTTTAGGTTTTTGCAGGAATTTTCAGGTGGATTTGGAAGCGAGATAAATAGATGACTCAGTTGTGAAATTAATAAAGTTTTAACAATACACACTTTACCTACTGGAGTTATCTTTCTTTTTTTCCGCATATTTATGATATTCTTGATTTTAACTAGTTTTTTTATCATAGTTAAGCATAACAATTTTACTAAGATCAACCTCATATATATAACCCAATAAAGTAAATTGTATTGTCCATTTTAGGTCAAAATCCCTAAATATTTTTTCATCAGAATATTTTTTACTCCCTATCCAGGTGATTTGGGTTTAGAGATATTAAAATTAGGCCTGGATAATGGTATAAGGTATTTATCAATTTTAAAGTTTCATTAAGGGAAGATTCTTTGCCATCTAAAATAGCAGAGGTATAACCAGCATACCAGGTTAATTTATACTCTATATTACCTACAGTAATGCCTTTTATTTTATCACTTTGTCTAATCTGTATAGCAAGAATTTCTGCATACAGCAGGAAAATATAGCTAGATATCGGGTCACCCCGTCTGCAACCGTGTTCAACATTAAAGAAAGATGACAAGAAACCAGCTTGGCTAACTGCAAAAATAGTGTTTTAATGAATCATGGAAATCCACTTTCTGGAAGAATGACTGAAATTTAAAAAATTCTAAAATTTTATCTATAAAATTCCAAGAAATAGAATCGAAGGCCTTTTCAAAATCAATCATCTAATTCCTTGTCTTTGAGTTACAGACAGGGTACCACACTCATATCCATAATTTAAAGATCGAGTTAAAAAATCACCTAATTCTTTCCAAAACATTTTAAAGAATTCACAAGAAAAAACCATCAGAGCCTGGAGATTTATTATTGGACATATTTTTTCAATGTGTATGAAGTTTCTTTAACAGTTTTACCTTCCAGTAAGTTTTTATCATTAAAGGACAGTTTTTTAGTAGGGAAGTTAATAATATCATTTAAATTAAAATCTTCATTTTCATTTATTTGTTTTTTGTAGAGTGTTTCATAAAAAGACTAAGTTTCTTTTAGAATTTTCTTTTGTTCTGTAATCTCTTTTCCATCATCAAGAGTTAATCTTGGAATTATTTTAGAATGATGTATTTTCTGTGAATGAACACTATTTATATCAACAGAAGTATATTACTTATAATATGATGCTACAAACTGACTACTGTAAAACACAAAATATCGGATAGTACATGTTAGTTGTATTGTTTTTCTGTCAAGGTAACTAAAATCTTTGTCCTTGTTCACATTAAACATAATTTTCTGTTTGAGTGGCCTCATCTCAAATACAATGAACAGAAAGGTGCTGATGACATGATTTATTTAACAACATACAATCAAATTTGTAATACATACAGTTGTATAAACCATGATTGGCACCAATTAAAACAACACAAAGAAGGAAACATAAATAAGGAACAACAAACTTCTTTTTTGACATTATCCATAATACCAAAAAGAAACTGAAACTGACAGCAGACCTTTTAACTGTAACTGTGGTCCTGTGACTTTGGTTGGTAAAATGATAATTTGATACAGATACCCGCAAAGACATAAACATCATTATGGTAAATGAGTTTTTCTTAACATCATTTCCCAGGAATATGTATTATTTTGCCAACCATTCACAAATTTATAGGCAGTTCCAATTAACCATTAAAACAGGTCAAACCAATAAACTATATAGAGTGTTTTAGTTTTTCTCTTGGAAGCCTAGTTGAGCAGAAATCTCCTTGTTCAGAAAATGATATTCCAACCCTTCCATTTAAGGATAAATTCTGACTGCTTTGTTGTTGTTGTATTGTTGTTTAACACCCCCCTCAAGAATATTTCACTCATACGGAGACGTCTCCATGTGCCGGTGAAGGATGACAAATTTTGCCTATGCTCGGCACTGCTGGCTGTAGAGCAGAGAGGGTTCTTTAACATGCCAACACCTACTGTGACACAGGACCTCGGTTTTTACTGTCTCATCAGAAAGAAAGGGACGGCCAACCGCAGCATGGCGCTGCACAGATTTGAACCCCAGACCCTTCAATTCGAAGTCAAATACACTAACCGCACAGCCATGATGGCCCCTCTGAAAAACATGCATATAAATAGTGTAATGTACAATATGGGGTCCATATGCTACATATTCTAACACACCCAGTAAGACACTCCCTGAAGATCAAATGCTGCTGTTGGTTGTATTCTTGTTTAAGGCCCACTCAAGAATCTTTCACTTATATGGAGACGTCACTGTGTGCCAGTCAAGGGTGACAAATTTTGCCTATGCTCAGCACTTATGGCTGTAGTGCAGGGAGAGTTCTTTAACGTGCCAACACCTAATATGACAC